>VXBW01004767.1:19522-50993 GCA_013400375.1 Thinocorus orbignyianus
GTAGAATTTACTCTGCTGGGTTTTAAGATGTACAGAGGTGACTGATTTTACACTAAATGCAATTCTGTGTGCCTCTTAAGGATGGTTTGGAAAGTGTTGGGAAGGAAAAGGATGTATGTGGTGTGTATCTGCCCACAGTCTGTAAAGAGAGATGCAGAATTTAAGTGTGAACGATTTACATGCTGGGAATGCAGTTGTGCAGTTTGCAAACCTATCCTGCCTAGAGACAGGGGTAGTATCTAAGAAGGGACTAAGTTGCTAAGCAACTTGTTTGTCTGGTGAGTATTGAATTTAAGCCTATCTCAATCCTCTTGTAGCGTCAGCTATTTTTGTGGAGGAATGTTCTTTGTTGTGCGCTAGGGCCAGGATGTGGAGCATTGGGACTTAGTTTTGAGATCTATGTTGAGCACAGGCACATCAGTACTCATTCTCTCTCTTTCATTAAAGATAAAGTGAAATCTTTCCGGGCAGCCCTACAAGAGGAGGAACAGGCCAGTAAACAGATCAACCCGAAAAGACCACGTGCCCTTTGAAACGGGCCTTTGCTGCTAAAGGAATCCACGAACCCGTACTGCTGTAGCACACATTTGTTACAAAACCCAGTGGCCGTAAGAACTCAGCTACTTGAAAGTGTAAAAACGTGAGAAGTGTCTGTGGAAATGTCCTCATTCACCTGAATGACATCTTCAGTTTTGTGTGAAATGCTCCTCTGATGTCTACAAAATGCTTCTAGACCAGACAGCACAACCATTCAGGGTTCAGATCTGTGAAGCACTTTGTCTAAAACAGTTCATTTATTCAAATTGTGAATTTTATGTTTGGAAATATTTGCCAGGTTTTTAATAATGAAGTAAAACTGTGGCCATTAAGAAGTCACAGCGTTTCCTTTTGACTGTGTTCAGTTTTGTTACAAAGACCAGCTGTGCAGTTTTAAAATTGTGTTTGCGTGCATGCACACCTCACTAGTGGTTGTACATAACTTCTCTTCTACAGACAGCTGTGCTTACCTCTTCCCATCCTGTGCCTCCATGAAGGCTACTTTTAACCCCAAACATCCTCTTTCTGAAGCACAGCTTTAATAAGCAACATTCCTTATTTGTCAATATAAACCACTTTTAGCTCGTGTACGTTTTTAATGTGTTGTTAGACCTTTTTTTATTTTGTCTTTTTTTTTTTTGTTGGTGGCTAGTTTCATTTCACAGGATGTGCCATATCATTTGAATGGGAACTGCAAGAGCTGTTGGAGTGGACAAACAGCTGGACATTCCATGCTCCATGTAAAAATCTGGCATCTAGATTTATTTGAATACCATGTTGAATGGTTATATAATTCTAACATTTTTCTCTGTAATTAAAAAAAAAACAAAAAAACAAAAAACCAAAAAAAGAACAAAACCCCAACAAATATAAATTAGTTGATGTATAGTAAAGGGTAATGTTTAAGTACTGAGGAGAGTTGTATCTTAGGATAATGCAGATATACAGTATGTGGTATGGTGTGATAATGCTGTCAGAGTAAAGGTACGATCTCACCTCTGCGTGTGGATAGGAAAACTGCCACAAAGTTCAGGGATCGAGCTAAATACATACATAACTGGCCTCACATACTGTTAAAATTTGGCTTTTGATGCATGACAAACTTACATGTACATTAACCGTAGTTTGCAGGTAGTTTGAGTAGCTCTGTTGCTTTAAAAAAAGAAAAAAGAAAAAAAAAAACACGTTGCTGATACCTATTTTTCCCTTTGTACGGTGCCAGCAGCTGAAAAGTGGGGTGGAGTTGCATCTTTTGGGGATTTTGTACATTACCTCTACCTAGAACTCATGGAAATCCCATAAGTACCTGAATACGTGCAAATGGGTCCATGTGTATCGGCACTTTTTAGATGGTGGCACTCATGTTATTTTTGCAAGTCAGTATCCAAAAGAGATTGACCTTTCATGTAAGAACTTCTTGTCAGATGAAGAATTGTAGACCTCTCTAGGAGTTCTCCCTGTTTCCAGGAGTTTGTGTCAGCAGACTTTCCCTTGGAACTGTTTAAAAATTGCTTTTGGAACACGAGCCTGTTTGTCTGTGCCAGGCTGGAGGGAAATCAAGGGAAGGCAATGAAAAGAGAGTTAAATGAGCCAGGAATTCTTGTAGTGTTTAATGTTTGTATCTCCCATAGGAAGGTAGCCTGTGGGAAGCTCTTGTTGCATCATGGTTAGAAAGAAATCTTCCTGTGTGTAAACATGAAAACTGAAACAACAATGTAGATTTTACATACTGTGTTTAATAAATTAAGCTATTAAATGAATTACAGATGAGAATTTACTTTTTTACTTTAGTTCTGTTGTGCTTTGGGAAGGGTTTCACTTTGTAAGCATGCTGGAGCTACACTTTCGGAAAGGCCTCTGATTTCAGGAGTGTTTTCTTTTGGAGCTAACTCTTCTGTACAAATGTGTCATACAAGAAGTTCCCCAGAGCGCTGTCCTGACTTCAGATTGGCAGCAGGCCTTAAAAGAAACATCACACATCTTTCTGCGCATTTGTTTAAGAACTTCATCCGTCACAGTTAGAAGAAAGAAAAAAAACAATGAACTAGAAGGCAGCAGCTTTTATTAGCAGCTGATAGTGTGGGTTATCATATAATACCACTGGGTTTCTTTGAAGCTGCTCTGGAGAAATCTTCTTTTCTAATAAGCCTCTGAAGAGCGAGAACCTCAGAGAGGGGCTTGGCTGCTTTTCCTCCCTGCAAGCCTGGAGGCAGAGCCAGGCTGTGGTTTGCAGGGGCGGGCCAAGGCTACCGGGGGCAGGACAGAGGCAGGCAGACTGATTTCAGCTGCTTTTTGCTCAGCCTCAGAAGTGACGCGTGTCCTCTCAGGTAGCAGATGTGAGCTGAAATTGCATCAGCTTTTTCTTGGGACTGTTAAGAGACAGCCTTTGTGATGGAGCCTGCTGTGAAGTCAGATCTACCCTGATGCGGCTGGTTGCAGAATTTGCATTGCTGCAGCCCGCTGCTGTGATGGACGCCAACAGGACTCAGACAAGACTGTCTTGGCTCCTGTCCCATAAAACAAGTAGTTAGGAAACATGACACAGATCTCCAGCACGTGTTTGTTCAGCACTAGTCTGAGCATATTGCCGTGGCTACCTGCCTCACTCGTAAGTGGGTCCTCTCTGCAGTGAAGCAGAACTAGAATTATTTCATCCTAAAATTAATGAGCATTTCAGTTTTCCAAGACAGCCTCTCAGCATGACTGCAGATTCAAGTGCATATTTCTGTACGTGCTTCTGCATCGATGACTTTTGAAGACCTGACACTGGATGTGTATTAAACGAAGTTTTATCTTAGAACTGCATTTTTGCTAATTTGCCTCCTTTCCCCTTGCTGTGCTGTTCTGGAAGGAGCTGTGCTACACGTGAAAGGGCGATGTGCCATAGTTTAGTTAATACAGACTCTTGCCTTCACCCCTGCAGGACGCTGCAGCGTTAGTGGCTACCGTGTTCCTGAATCATTAGACAGACCAAAGTGAAATTTCCTTTTGGCAGCTGCCACGCAGAGTGAGTGCAAACTTGCTTGGGAAAACTCTGCTTTGTCCTCAGTGACATGTATCTGTAAGCCAAGCTACATGAAGACACCTGAGTACTCAAGTCTTTCTGTCAGGACACAGGCACACGTTACTGAAGACTCGATGAAGGCTTTGATCTGTGCTAAAACTCCTCCTTGCCTTGAAGGGTGAAGTAGTTTTCTTACAAAAATAGCTGCTTGAATTTGCAGTTCTTAAAAGCCAGAAAGCTATGCTTATGAGCACTGGCCCTTAGGTAGGTTTCTGCTGGTTCCTACAGTGGTTTGATGGCAATAAGGAAGGGATTAAGGAGATGACACTGGTAGTTTCAGGTACCTCCATAATGTTTTAGTAAATGATGCTCAGCCCACAAGATAAATGCTCTTGTTTCTGAGAAATCAGGATTTCTCCAAGAGAAGCAGATTACTAACAGACTGGGAATGCAAGTAGCTGCCAGAGGACAAATGGAAGAGACAAGCATTCCAAATCAAAAGAAAGTGTTTAAATACACTTTACCACAAACGAAAAAGCACGAACAAACGGAATGAATCCAGTTCTGGTTGTATTGCCCAGACTTCTGGGATGTACTGCTGAGTATTGTGCAAGAATATACAGAGATTAAGTCCATGACTGGAAAATGTGTATTTCAATTACGGCAGCATCAGTCCTTCTTATTGGGTATATTTAAAAATACACTGTTATGTGAAGTCCAGTACTTCAGTCATAAAAGAATTTATCACTTTTAAAACACAGAGCAGCAGCACCTTGCCTACCACCTGTGATACAAATTGCGTGTAAGGTTTTAGTAACAACCAGAGCGTACAGGCTGTGCTCTGTTCATGGCTCTGTGAGAAGAGATTGTCTCGTTGCAGGCACTCCATCTTGGGTAAGACCTGGGTGGCAAAATACAGCACATCTCTCATTCTTCTAGGTAGAATCTATGAGAAATGGATGCCCTCTGAATTGAAGCCATGCAGCAGCCTGAAAGAGTGAAATATTTATGTTACAATTTTTACTAATTCATACTTTAGATTAAGGCATTTCCAAGATGTGCTGGCTGGCAAGGAATAGAGGACAAGAGCACAAAGGCAGCCATCGCTATTCAACTGCCGTAAAGAATTCTTACAAATCTTGCACTAGAGGTTAGTAGCAATTTTGCCATTTTTGAGATGCAGGTATGTTTTCAGTGCAATTACTGATACTGCATCCTACCAGGCTTACTATGTTTCTTTAAAGAGCAGTAGCTGCAGTATTTGTCACACTGAGAAACAGTTAGGAATTTTTATCTTACATTAGGAGAGGATTCATGTGGCTGCTTAAATTGATGGACCAGAAGTTAAGAGCAGAATATAGCAGTTAATTACTCCAATTTCCAAATCATGCTGCATACTACAGCCTAATCCCCAAAACACACAGAAAAGGGCTGTGTAAGTCTCCCGGGAAATTTTAATAACCAATTCCATTAAAGCTCTTTTCAGAGGAGATGTAGCATCACAGAATCTTTGTGGTTGGAAAGGATGTCTGAGATTATCGAGTCCAACTACACACACACAACCCTCCCCTGCAATCTCAGACACTAGAGCATGCCCTGAAGTGCCACACCTACATGTTTCCTATATACCTCCTGGGATGGTGACTCAGTGACTTCCCAAAGCAGGCTGTTACAGTGCCTGACCATCCTCTCACTGAAGTAATCCTTCCTAAAATCTAATCTAAGCCTCCCCTGCTACAGCTTCAGTCTTTTTCCTCTGGTCCTTTCATTCACTTGGGAGAAGATGCCAACACCCACCTCTCTACAACCTCCTTTCAGGTAGCTGTAGAGGGCAATGAGGTCTCCCCTGAGCCTCCTCTTCTCCAAGCTAAACATGCCCAGTTCCCTCAGCCTCTCCTTGTATGACTTGTTCTCTAGACGCCTCCACCAGCTTCAGTCTAGTAAAACAAATTACACAACACAAACCCTTCTGATCTAGTAGACCACAAGGGTTTTGTAACACAAATGCCAGAAATGGGGATCTTCAGCTGCTTCCTTCTCAATACCGTAAGCAGCAGTTAAAATATATCTATAGGGTTTAAGTGTTTGCTCATGTTCAGGACTGGAAACAAGGAGTGTCTGGTACTGAGAGGAAAACAGAGTTAGTACTGTTCCTGTGTAATGCAATACTAACCTGTGCTACACAGGTACAGATATGAGTAGAATCAAAAGATTAAAAGAAAGGCATAAAGAAAAAAAAAATACCTAATGAAATCATCTATATCCATGGAACGGGCTCGTTTATCAGAGTAACCTGTATTTTTTAGGACTGTCTGTATTTTCTCTGCAATTTTGAAGTTTTCAGGTATTTCCTGTCAATGAAAAACAGAGGAGACAAATTAAGTTTCATTTAAATCATCTGTTCTTTTCCTGCTTTTAGAGTAGTTCCTGTTTCAAATTACAGAAAGAAGTATTTTTTCTTGTATGGATTACTATATTCTTCTGAGATATTATACCTCAGCTTATTGACTATGAATTAACGACAACAGTATTGCTAAGCAGACACAAGACGTTTTCTTACTAGATCAGTAAAAGTTCTTGAGATAGGTATAGCAAATATATTAAAAACTTACTCAGCTTTTTCACTGTAATTTAGTGACCCTTTCAGATTCTTCTCGAAGAAGTTAGTTCCTCTCTCCCTCAAACTCTCTCAGAACAATTTTAACATGTTAAGCTTTTCCATGTTAATTTTTCACTCTTACAAAAGACACTATTCAGGTCACAGTACATGGAAACAGAATTTAATATATTAAAAATAGTACTTACAGTATTATGTAAGGAACAATGGATTCGGTAATTATGATCCAGCAACTGCTCTACAGCACTTGACCTGAAAGAAGTACAAGTTTAGAATTGAAACCGAGCTTTAACTAGTTTACTTGATTTTTTTTTAAAGTTTTTTTACTTGCTAATCTCTACTATAAAAAAAAAATCGTAAGAACTATACAGAGCTGTTCTTTTTAAACAGCTGCTGAGTTTTCTTATAAAAGGAAAAGCTTGTGATCCTGAGCATAAATCCTCTATCGTGGTTGATCTGTGCAAGCACGCATGTAACACAGCTACGCAGTAGCAGAAAGGAAATGGTTAACTGGGTAGGCTCTCAAACTTTGGAAAGATTTCCTTTAATAGAAGTTACTTACTTAAATGCTGCAGAGAGCGTCTTGTTTTTCCTAACAAAGGCTATCCTTACCAGACCATCCCACTCCTGAAATTAAAAATTCCAGAATTTACCGAAAGGAACACACAGCTGCTACGAACAAGAACAGTCCCTACTGGCAATTTCACAACAACATTGAACATAAAGAAAAAATCTTTCAGGAAAATGTCTTTCTAAACAGTACAAAACCAGTCCTGTCTTAGACAAAGCAATACAAGTGGAGGAGAAAATACTTCACCCACAAAAACCTTTGAATTGTCCTTTTTTGTGCCTAAGCATTATTGGCCAGATCTTAGTGCTGAGAATGCCCGAAGATGCCTGAAGAAAATCTAACCCTGAGTGAGGCCAAAACGGTCTTGAATATCAAAGCATTGTAAAAATTAATTCTGAGAATACTATCCTGTAACATCTGTCTTCTGAGATTATACACACGCATCTAAAGGTAAGGCTTCTCATAGACACTGCTTTGATCATAACCATTTGATCTGTCATCAGCCAGAAGGTTCTCTAGGAGATATAAACCATGATGAGAGGGAGGGACATTATTAGTAGCAACTCTCCAACTGACATGGACATAGTACTGCAGTTTTGTCAGGAACACCAGACACAAAACTGCACAAGAACTGATCGTGGCACATTCAGGTAATGCCCTAACACAAGCATCATCAATAGAGGAACAAGTATTTTGGAATTACGTAAATGCCAATGAATAGCTGGTACTTAGTAGTGAAAACAGCACATGGAACTGTGTAGTAAGTAAAAAGAAAACTAAAATTAAGTCAAGAATCATAGAACTGTCCAGGCTGGAAGGGACCTCCAAAGGTCATCTCGTCCCACCTCCCTGCAGTCGCAGGGACACCCCCAAGTAGCCCAGGTTGCCCAGGGCCTCATCCAGCCTNATCATCACTAGTGTGTTACTTTGTTATTAGCACTCACCTGGAAGTTGATAGGTGGTGGTGGGTTCTTTGGCTCTATTCTAACAACACTGGATTCAACTTTGGGAGGCGGCCTGAAGTTGTTCTTTCCAACCTGTTAGTCAGAAGTCAGTATGAATAAACAGCAAATCCTCACATTCCTGGAAACATTCTTCTATCTGTGATAGTTCTCTTACCTAATGCGGAATGACTTACCTTCATCAGATGGTCCACTCGAGCTAATAACTGAGTATTAATAGAGAGTCTACAGTATAGTTTAGTTCCTGGTTTTGCAACCAAACGAAGTGCAAATTCCCTCTGAAACATAAGTATTGCACACCTGAGAACAGAAACAAGAAAATTAAGTACTAAACTTTTATGCCAACTTGAAAAACACAGGATTTGCCTCAGCACTTAGAAGCAGTAAGAGTTTGTCATCTAGACTCTGCTTTAATTAACTTGGAGTGTTAAAAAACCAAACCACAAAACTCAGTGAAACCATCTAAATCTCCTTAAAGCTCCAAGAGAATTTGATTATTAATACTGTTAAATGGATCAGGATCAGAGAGACAGATGCCACTCTCAGAGTTTAGTGCCTGACTGTAACAAATACTTTTCAATAATGTGTTGATGTGCCCTACAAATCTGAACTCTCTACCTTCACAAATTGATCAGTGACGTCACTAAAAGTAGTCCTTCAGTGAGAGAAATCAAGAACTTCCTGACACATTCAACAACACAAAGAAGCACCTGGGCAGTCGCATTTTCAGACCAGACAACAGGAAATGTTTTTGGCTTTGATCCTACAAGTATCCTTTTACTTGATACATGGACATAAACTAATTTCCAGGCACTAGCAGGTTTTATATTAGAAGAAATTTCTGGTGCAGCTATGATCCAACAAATTGGTATTATAAGAACTAAAAGATTTTGATTTGGAGTTCTATTCTTTCACATACCTGAAAAAAGGTCTGTGAAGCAACAACTTGAAAACAAAAGGTGAAGAAATCTGAGAAAGAGAGTAATAGTGTTAGTATTATTTCTGGGCAATTATATTTTAAAAATAAAAAAGTTTTTCCTTGTTGTTTAGCCCATACCTGGTAAGGCAAGTTTGCTACACACGCATCAAAGAAGGGTAATTCTGTTTTCAAGACATCTCCAACCTTGATTTCAAGTTTGTTTGCCAGACACCTGAGAGAAAATATACTTTGGTTATCCTCAGCATGTGCTAAAGTTTTTTGCCAAAGCAGCTCCACTGTTTAAGAGCTCGCACTTTCCATAGTTGACACTTACGTGCCCTGGACTCTCTTCTGAAGTTCTCCAACAAGCCTAGGGTCAATTTCACAAGCAATAACCTGAAAAAAAAAGTATGTATTTGTCACTTTATATATTTCTTCTAACTGGGCTTAAAATTCCAATTGTAAAAAATACTTGTATGTATTACTACTGGGTTCAGTAACTCTTGAAAAAATTCCCTACGGGGCTATGCATCTTCCTCCCTTCCCCAAAACAGACTAGCCTTACCACATAAGTAGATATATGCCATACAGTTTGACAAAAGCATACAAGATTTACATAACAGCTAAAAACTCACTAGAATTATGTGAATGTTAAAAAAAACAGCCATAAAGTATTTCTACTTATTTGAATCAAGCAGATGAGGATCCTTCTGTGTGCCAAAGCCAGAGACACAATATAGTTTGTGCTTAGGAAGGTGTGTGTGGGGGGAATTTGCACTTACTTTTTTTACTTTTTCCAACATCTTCACTGTCAGGTTCCCGGTTCCCGGACCCACTTCCAGAATGACATCTGTGCGGCGCAGGGCAGCCTAAGAACAAAGAGTACTTTCAGTTATTTTCCTTGAACTAATTTCACGCAAGGATTTAATTTTAGCACAGAAAGGTGGGTGCAGCTCAGTCAAAAGCCGAAATTAGCAAGCAGAGGAGCGTGAGAGGGAAGGGACTAGAGAGAAAGGGCGAGAACAGGAATGGCTTGAAGGTAACTGGCGTGTGAGACACCTTTGGCCAAGCACAGAGAAACATGCGAGTACCACAAGGTAAAAATAAGAATTTGAAGAGGGGGCATGCAGGCGGGAAGGGAGCACGGAGGAAGGTCCCCCCGCAGCCCCAGCCAGGCCGGAGGCCGGGAAGAGGCCGGGATGGGGCTCTGCATCCAGCCAACCCTCCCCGCTCCCCTGGCCACCTTCTCGATGATGCTGTTGACGACGAGAGGGTTCTTCAGGATGTGCTGCCCGGCCGCGGTGTTGAAGAGGATGCCTGAGGGGGGAGAGCGCCGTTAGTCCCGCTGCCGGCTCACACCGCGCCATCCCTCCATAGGAGCCGCACCCAGGCGCTCCCCCGAGCGCGGAGCGGCCAACCCCGGCCTCGACCTCCGCTCCCGGCCCCTCAACTCACCCGTGGCACGGCCCTCCCGCCGCGGCCGCTTGCTGGCCCGCACCTTGGGCATGGCGGCGGCCTCCCCCTCGCACGTGAGGGGCGGGGACTACAACTCCCGACATGCACCGCGCGGAGAGGCCGTGGCGGCGGGCGGCGGCCCGGCGACTTCCCTGGGAGCGGTGTCGGAGGCCGGTGCGGCAACGGAGGGGCGCCGGGATGAGGGGGAGGAAACTGCGCGGTGGGGAGTGTAGGTGGCAGCCCCACCTCCTCCCACTGAGCGGCGGGGAACGCGGGCCGCAGCAGCCCGAGTGGTGGGGAACGAAGGCCGCGGCTTGCAACTCCCACCATGAGGGGTGGTGTGTCGCCGCGCAGTGACGTCCTGGCGGCGCGCCGGAGGGGGAGGGGGATCGGCGCGGGGCCGGTAGGCCCCGGCGGGGGTGGCGCGACGTGGAGCAGGCAGTGGGTGCGGTGCGGTGCGGGCAGGCCCCGCGGGGATGGGAGGGTGTGGGAGCTGTGGAAGGCCTTCTCCTGGGCCTGGATAGAGTCGGCGGGAAGGGCGTCAGCAGGCCGCGAGGCCCGGAGCAGCGTGGATTTGGGGGTGAAAGGCGGGGAAAGGCGAGCCGCGGCCTCTGCTGAAGGTGGCGGTTTCTCTCCCCACAGGTCGATGGGCGGTGGCGGCGAGTTTTATCTGTGAAGCCGGTCCTTCCCCGAGCCGAAGGTAGGGCTGGTGCAGCGGCGGTGTTATCTCTGTAGTTTGTTTCTGGAGAGGGACTCTCTGTCAGGAAGTGTAGCGATAGGACAAGGGGTAATAGTTTTAAATTGGAAGAGGGGAGATTTAGATTAGGTATTAGGAAGAAGTTCTTGACTGTGAGGGTGGTGAGGCACTGGAACAGGTTGCCCTGAGAAGTTGTGGCTGCCCCATCCCTGGAAGTGTTCAAGACCAGGCTGGATGGAGCTTGAGCAACCTGCTTTAGAGGGAGGTGTCCCTGCGTATGGGAGCAGGGTTGGAACTTGATGATCTTTAAGGTCCCTTCCAACTCTAACAATTCTGTGATTACCTGAGAAGACAGCAGAGTGCCTGAACTGTGGGAACATGGCCCTGAGTACAGCCCTGGTGCTGCCTCCAGCTTCTGGTTGCCTTGCTTCCCGTGTCTCCTAGACGAAGGGATGGCTGTGATGGATGTGCTGTGCCTCAATATGTGAGAACTACCCCAGGCTTTATGGGTAGGGTGCTCCCTGTGCACTTTGGTTTCTTGAAACTTCATTCCTGCACCAGATTTCACAGCGGTCATCACTTTTCTTCCCATGTTTTTTCAACGTGCCGTTCTGCAGAAGGGCATTTGCCACCATACGTGCAAATGGCATAGTAAAAGCTTCTGTTACCCAAGTTTTACATATAAAATGTTAAAACTCTGTCATAAGAAGCAACCTTTAAAACTGTAGTTAAGCTGAAATGTTTTAAATCCATTCCAGAGCGTGAGGGTACACTGAAACTTGCCTTGCTGTGTTAGGTGGTGCACAGTAGCTCGTTGTAAGTTCTGTCATATCTTTTTGAAAAATCGTTAAAATGAGGTGTGCTAGGAAGAAGTCAAGGTCATGAAATTGGTCTTCTGAGATTAGCCGTCCTATAAACTTACTATTAAATGTTAAAAGTGTTCTGCTGCTGTCTCTGCGTATGCTATCCCTTCAGCTTTTTCAGTGCCATCAATGCTGAACCTTGTGACAGAGTTTCATATGAGTTAGATGCAAGCAAATCCTTGGAATAGTCCCACTGTAGGTTTTTTTACTGCCTGTTCTTTCTTTTAGGAGTCTTTTTGTCAGTTTAGTTCTTTCCATTTAACATGAAAGGCCATTCTTCTCAATATTTTTAATGTAATCTCGCGTATTTCCCTTAATGTTACTGTCAGCGTTGGTCACTGTTGTTCTTTATTCCTGTGTTCCTTCTTGGTCTTTGCCCTTTGGTCCTTTGTGTCTTCTTCATACTGATGTTTTTCAGACCTTGATCTCTATTTCAGCATTGTGTTTTTCTAAAATTTGTGGAAGTTCTATTCCTCTGTTTCTGTCAATAGCAGAACAGGGGAAAAAACCTCACATAATTATTTCTTAGCTGCTACTTTTATTTGTCTTCTTTGCTGTGGCTTAACTTGAGCAGAGTATAGATAGCCTTGTTCATTTACACGAAGAAAAGTTAATCTGTTGCTTTTGAAAAATCTCGGTAATGACTGCCATTAGTCATTGCAGTGATTGCAAACATTAGTGTAGTTGTTGGTTTTAAGTAGCGCCTTGGATAGCCAGGATACTGGCAGTTCTTTTGGTCTTACTGCTTAGCAGAAATGTTAACACATGGCACGATTGATACAGGTACTATAATGTTAGAAAAGAGACTCATGGGAAAGTTCATAGAAGGCTGGAGGGAGATTGGTGTAACTACCAGCTGGTCCTGAAGTCGGCAGTATCCTTAACAGCAGTGCTAGTGTGACATACCAATATCACTGGGAATGCTAATGTTCCTGTTACTTGCTTCAGAAGCTGACCCGTAAGTGGTTCTTGCAGCTTTTTGGAATGGAAACCTTGTTTTTCATGTTTGCCTTAAAACAAATGTACTGCAAAATACAGTCTTAAGTTTCTACCAGAACCTCCTGAGCTGCAATTGGTTGCTTTGTATTTATTTGTTAGTTATATGACCTGCTCACAAGAAGCATTTAGCTCTGTTTTCTTTGCAACTGCTTTTCAGGATGTTCGTTCTGTCTACAGAGTCTTCCCTTAGCTTCTGCTTTACTGAACGATTCCTCAACCTCTCCTCACAGGGTGTTTGCTTTAGACCCCAGACTAGCTTAGTAGCTCTGGGCTCTGTCCAGTTTCAGCAGCTCTTTCTTGAACTGTGGAAAGAGAGCTATGATGACAAAACTGAAGATGCTACTCTAGAAGCAGTCTCAGATATTACTGAGAAAAGGAGAATAACAGCATCCATAGAGCCACTTGCCCCATTCCTCTTAAAGTAGCCAAGTGTGTATTTGCGTTATCAGTGAGAACACACTTTCTCACCTCTTGATCTCAGAGAATCTTAAATGAATCCATTCTTGTACCTCATTACCAGGGAAAGAATTTATTGAATTTTAACAAAAGATAATAAAAAATGTACAGAATTTGTTGTGTGTATATGAGTGAGTTATCCTGCTACGCTCTTTGCAGTCAAGAAAAAGTAAAATGTGGAGGCATTTACTGAAATCCTTTGTCTTGTTCCCTTGCAGATTTACAGCAGTCCTTGATTTGTTTTCAGGACTGAGATGTGATTCTAAAATTTGGATGTATTTCTGTGTTATGGGAAAAGTGAATGGATACTCTTTTGCCTGTATCAAACAGACTGACTGCTCAGAGAAAAACAATAAGCCAGTGTGAAGAACATTTAAGAGACTTGGAATATTCTGTGAAGTAAACTGTGTATGCAGATACTTCCTTAGAAAAGGGAGTTAAAGAATGAAGGCTTGAACAGAAGTGAGTCATGGATTTTTGCAAGCCAGAGGAGATGAGGGAGTAAGAATCTAAGTGGGGGACATTACGTGATAATGATGATGGGCTGCTATTGGTACTTGCGGTTTCTGAAGACACTGCCTCACTGTGCTGAGGGGTGGCATTTGGTGTGTTGCTTTCTCTTAGGTGTAACTGAGGGGTGTGTTTTTTCTTGCCAGCTGAGACTTGAGCATATGCTATTGTCTGAGTCTTGTGTATATTCAGTGGGGTCTTGGAGAGCAGCTTTTCCTTGTGTGTGATTAGTCTGGTTTGCCTCCTACAAGAAGAAATTTTGGTGTGGCAATAGAGCCATGCTTGGATTTGCAGCTGACAGTACTGAACACTTCCTAGTTGAAGGGATTTCTTTGATTCAACAAAGAAACTGTGCATTTTCCCCGCAGCCTCCAACTTCAGGTATTTAAGGGGTGCCGGGAGAAGCAGAGAGTTGTACTGTTGGTTTTCATGGCCGCATTTTGTATCACCTTAACTTATTTGTAGTTAGCTTGAACTGCAAATTCAAGTTTGGTACAGTGAGGATTGACTTGAATAGTTTTGAGGTTTTTTTCTTTCTTTTAATATTCTGAAAAGAAGTAAAATAGTTGTATAAATAAGACACTAGCAGAAACTGTTTAGAGCAATTTCTTAAATGTAAAAGCAGCAGGCAGCTTTTTGTGTGGGTTCTGATAAGTTTGCAAAATCCCAACCGTAATGAAGCGTTATTGTCATTTGTGCATCTTGCCATTTATATTTGCTGTACAGGTATCAGATGTTTTTCCAGTTAATTTTTTTCCATCCAAACAATACAGAAAATACTACTTCCTTAAATATTTTACAGTATTAATGAGTATTAGCCAAAATTACCTCATCTTCAGGGAGATTTTTATTTTTATCTTGGATTTTATTTTGCTTTGGACAGCCTCATCCAATGCTGTGTGAGGACTGTTGTTTACGTGGGATCAGAAAGCAACTGTGTAAGTTCATGGAAGACTTAATCTCTTCAGGGCTATTAAATTTAAATTCAGTGCCTCTTTTTAGGAAATCCTTGAACCACAATTTTCTAGAGCACATTCTGGCAAAGTTGTGGATGAGCCATCCCTGGGAGTGTTTAAGGCCAGGCTGGATGGGGCTTTGAGCAACCTGGTCTAGTGGGAGGTGTCCCTGCCCATGTCAGAGGAGTTGGAACTCCATGATCTTTAAGGTCCCTTCCAACTCTGACCATTCTATGAAGCTGTAGTTCTTCAGAAATATCACTAGAAGGTTTGACCGTTTTGACCTGGGCATCTTTGACAGAGACAGAACACTTAGTTAAATGAATTTTTGTTCCAGCCTGCTAAGGTTGACTTGGCTCTTCCTGGAGCAGCAGTAGCTGCTCCATTTTTTAAACGAAAATGCAAACATTTTCAAGAATGAGAAGCATTAATAAAAAAGAAGCTTTGCGAATATTTCTCTTTTGATTTTTTTTTTTTTTGTTGTTGTTATCTTTAGATCTGTCAACTAATTATTTTGAAATACGAAAATGAAAAAAAAAGGCTCATGGCTTTTTTTTTGTGTTGGTACTGTACTTACTGCAATAAATAAGTCTTGTGATGAGAACTGTTCCAGGTAAAGTATATAAATTTTTAGTAGAAGCACTACTCCTTTGGGAGGAAACCCTCCTCTTCTGTGTTGGATTTGAATGTAGCTGAGAAATAATTTGATTTAGCTGACATGATTTTAGTTTTGTAGTGCAGGATAAACTGGTACATTAATGCCTCATAGTCTATTTTTTTTTGCTTTCGAATGAATTTTCCCCCGTTCTTAAATATGTTATCACAGAGGTGCTACCACCATCACTGATGGGCTCGGCCTGGCTTGTGTGGACTCTACTGGACATGGGGACGGCTTCTGGCATGATACAAGTCACCTCTGTAGCCCCTCCTCCTTCCTCCCCTCCCCGTTCCTGCTGCTGCCAAAACCTTCCCAGTGCACAGGGTGGTTAAAGCAGAGAGATAAAGATGTGTCTTGTGGGAATTATAAAGCAGCGGCTGAGTTACTTGCTCCGTTCACTTCTTGCTGTAAAGGGAGGGCTGATAACTGTGGTTCTTAGTTTTGAAAGTAACACTTTCTTTAACATTAGAACCTCCAGTTTTTGATCTGCTTTTGTGGGGGTTGTTTGGAGACTTATAGATTGTAAATTCTTAGATTTTTATTTGTTTCTGTTTTTTAATTATGCAAGGCTATTGCCGGTATAAAAGGTCTTTATTCTTTTTGCTAGTATTGTTGTTAAGCTGTTTTTTTTTTTCTCAAAAAAAATCAAAAGTATAAATCTATGGCAGAATAAGATTTCTCTGGCTTTCTTAGCACCACTAACAATTTTACACCTCTCCTGCTTTTTTTGTTTTTCCTCAAGGTTGGAAAAATAAATGGGTTTTTTGGGTGTTTAACAAAGGCAAAGCCTAAAGCCTGTTTGTTAAACAGTGCTTTACTGTTTATTTAGAAACATTCATTATATAAATATTTAACATGTATCTGTATTATGAAAAGTTTACATAGGTTATAAACAGAAGGTTTTATAGATAGAAACCCCGTTCAAATTGTTAGACTTCATAGTTGCTTTTATATATTTTTTCTCTAATTTGTTGTAATGCTGTTTCTGTGGTCATTACAAGTGCAACCTGTGTCATTTGGAGTGTGACATTTTGTTTTCTTTATAGAGTTAAAGAAAGTATATATATATTGGAAATCAGGCAATTGACATTCTTAGTTTGGCTGATCAGTGCTTTTTATGCTGAATAGATAATTAAGGCATACAAATATACTGAGGAAAGTTCAATTTCGTTTACAGCTTCAACTGTGAGACTGTAATTCATCCTCTTAATTGATAAAAATGTCTAGATCAGTCTGAATTGTAGAATTTATCTGAAATAGGTCATTTTCTCTTCTGGGGGAAAAGCTATTCAGAAAATACAAAGATGTTAATACTCTGCGTCTTTGCTTTTTTCAGACAACTCCATGGTTTGCTCTGCCTGCAGCTGAAATCATCGCTACTTGCCGTTTTGCTCTTAGTTTGCTGTGCTTCACAGGAGAGGTAACTGGTTTAAAATCAAAATATTTCCTGTAATTCCTCAAATCTAATAATGTGCTTGTAATGGTAGACTTAATGCTTGCTTCATCTGCTAAGAGATTTCTGAAGGCAAAATAGTTTAATCGCTGTACCTGGACGCTGCCTGTGCGTGGGTGTAATGCTATCTTACATAGTGTAGTCTATTGAAAAATTAGTGTGGGTTGTTTAGATAAATACAGTCAAGTATTTTCATTCATGTTAACGTCTTTTCTCTGTTTTTCCTCCTTTTCAAATGTTCTCAGATTTTCATGGATCTCAATAGTGCTAGCACTGTTGTTTTGCAAGTCTTGACCCAAGCCACTAGTCAAGATACTGCAGTGTTGAAGCCAGCTGAAGAACAACTGAAGCAGTGGGAGACACAGCCAGGTTTTTATTCGGTCTTGTTGGTAAGATACAGTGGAAAAGTGCTATTAAGTAAAGTGTGTAATTTTGAAGGTACCATTGATCAAATGGAGACATTAATATGGTGCAAGGTGATGAAAATATAGTCTGAGAAGAAGACCCAACTGTTTCAGAGAAGACACTCGGAAGCTTACAGTGTTGTTACTCTCCGATTCCTATCTGTATATTTCTTGTAGTCTTAAAAACACAAACTGATTTTCCTATGAACATCTTTCTTCAGTGCGTAGGATGGATCGCTCAGAGTTGTGGAATGACGATGTTCTCTTCTGTATAGACCCTCTGTTTCATTTGCTTGGAAAGTTGAAGGCAAGTCAGGGGATTTAGGGAGGGGGAAGAAAAAAAATCTGACTTTCAAGCTGTCAGATTGTTTATTGCCTGCTGCCTTGGCCATAGCGTTTCTGTGGTGATAAAAGATCTTGATAGAAAACAGCAGAGGTTGCCACTGACAGTTTTCTTTATTTTCTGGATGTGTGCAGTGAGAGCTTACAACTCAGGTTGTAGGCGAATTGAACACTCAGAGGTGTAGCTGAGCTTGATACAAGTTGGTTTTAAATATAAGGTCTAAAAATGTGGGGTTTGAAACAGTCAAATTCTGTTAATTCTACTACTGTGGCAAAGTAGCCCTGTTTGGGAACACATGAGCCTTACTTCAAGTGGGAAATACAGTCTTCCAAACTTAATAGAAGTAGAGAATCTGTATTTGTTTGTTTAACTTGATTGTGACAGGAATACTGCCTGGGAGGGAATGTAGTTGGCAGCTTCTTGGTGGAGCTGAAAAAGGTGGGGGGAATCAGCTGGTGATAAATGGAGAGTTGGTAAGACAGTTAATCTCTGTGGGATAAAGTAAGCAGCATCATTACTTACTGACAGATACGTTTGCCTCTGGGGTGATTAGGATAGGGAAGATTATAATGAACAATGAAACGTGCATCTTTGAATCTACAATTTTTAGTACCTAGTGGAGTTACTAACATTACTTTCTGTGCCTCTCTTTTGAAGGTGTTACATGCCCCTCTTTTGAAAAACAGAGCTGAAAAGTCAGAGAGACAGAGTGGCTGTTTTTGAAAAGCAGGCTCTGTCCTTTACCAGTTATATCAGTTTATGAATTGTTTAACTTCCTTCCTGTTATTTCTAAAACAGCATTTAGTGTGTTATATGAAATACTTTGTTTGAGGAGGCTCATATTGATACTGTGTATATAGAGAAGTTTCCTGGTGCTTGTGTAGATACCTTGGCCTCTTTTTGCATTTATTGTCCAGGTCCAGTCTGGGTGTACAGTATTTTGATTTGAGGAAGCTTTGCTTCCAGTGAATATTTTAGCAAGGATCAGGGTGGTAATTAGAAGGCTCAATGAGAGTTTCAGAACAGGTAGTTTCCTTTTTCCATGTTTCATTTGTTTTGCGATGCTTTTCATGGATATAAGACTTAAAGCAGTGTTTGAAGTTTCCTGTTTTTACTGTAAAATGTTTAAGTTGCACTTGGGAAAGGTCAGTTCTTTCACATATTCAATTCCTTGTCCTAAATGAGCCTCAGGAAAGAAAGCCATATTACATACAGATGCTTTTCATTTTCTATGATAATTATCAGTGGGCTACAACCTTTTTTTGGTGTTTTTCTAAAGGTTGATAGTTTTGGAGTTGGTACCTTTGTTTGCCTGTAAGTCTGCCTGCTTTCTGGAGATTGGAGTTTTTGAGGGGCATTTTTGTGTTGGGCATTATATCTAGAAAGCTGTTACTGTTACAGAGTTTAAGAGAAGGTTAAGTTTTGAATTCATAGTAAAAATGCTTTATGAGGTCCCAGGTGTCTATAGTGCTGAGTTCTTTCAAGGGTTTTATTTATGGTTCTTCGGATGTGGCACCCAACAGTATCTCTTGACCTGAATCCCTGAATTTTTCCTGTCTTTTCTTAGCAGCCTTCTAAAAGTAGTTGATACAAGTAGTACACTCTTTTTCTGCAGTTTGCTGAATAGTAAGACTGTTGAGGTCACACCTATTTGCTCCCTAAAGGAGTGAGTGATGTCTCACCCCGTCAAGAAGGACCTGTCTGATGTAGTGGAAAACAGGAGAGCTGCTGTTCAGAGAGATGCCTGTGTAAAGATTCAGTAGCCTGCCTTTATTTTAGCTTTTCCTGCTTGGTTAATTTTACAGTGTTACTACGTAAAATAATCCCTCTGTGTTTGTGTGTGTGTGTACATTTGTACATATATATGTACATGAAAGTGAACATAGGTAGATAAAGATATATGTAATATTTATAGATACATAGCTTCCTAGAATAAGTACAAGCAAGTTTGAGAGTTGCTGTTCTACCAGGTCACTGTTCTGCAGCCAACTTTGGTAGTCAGGAGGGTTTTCAGCGCATAGCAAGATACTGAAGAAATCTGGAAGGTCTTGGAAGTCAGTGGCACTGCATAATACGGAATAATTTATTATTCTAGTCAGAATCCATTTTATGTCATTAAAGCGTGTAATAACTGACTGGTGCTAGTAACTGCTATCACTTTATTCCCTGCTCAGCCAGATGAAATTGGTAATACATTGGCTATGCATGTTTGGTATATTTTTACAAATGAACTATTAGGGCTAGTGATAAGCATTTTTGTAATCTGTACAGATTAATGTTTAATGCATTGTTTCACTTGTCTGTCAAATGCTGATTAATTTTGTTTATATACACCTGTGCATATGCAGGTGTGTGTATTTGTATGTATGCCAGTGCATGTGTTAATAAAGTTTCTATTCTCTGTGGTGTATTGAGCAGCTTTTAACTTAATCTTTTTTAAAACAGCATATTTTTACAAATCATACCCTGGATGTGAATGTACGATGGTTAGCTGTCCTGTACTTCAAAAATGGAATTGATCGCTATTGGAGACGGGTCGCGCCACAGTAAGTCCTGATTTTCTTCCACTTCACTTTTTACAGTAGGTTTTGTAACACTTGCCAAACTGGAAAAGAGCACTTGGTTGGTAGAAGTTACTTTCGAATTCGTGGTGAAACTAATAAAGTGTTTCTTTGTTAAGACTCACTAGAATCAACCTGTTTTCATATTACTATTTACAACTCTTTTCATGTTTTCCTTTCTAGAAGTGAGTTAGAAGACTATTTCATAGAAAACAGATTTTGAAATGACATGATAAGCTTTATAAAGTCAGCCTCTATACTTTCTGATAGTGGCAGATATGGAAAGCAGGAAATCTCTTGAGAGATTATTAAGGACATGTTTTCATTTATGATTAATAATTCATATTGAATATGTACTTGAGAAGGAGAAGGTAGCTATCATGAGAGCAAGTTCTGGCCTTTGTTTTCTGTTGTTCTGATATGTGGGATCTGATAATGCATGTCAAAAGTTCTACAAAGAAGCTGAAAATCTAACCAGTATTCCCAAGCACCAAATTACTTACTTAAAGTTACAAACAATGCCATTACAGTTTTTCATAGAATAGTTTGGGTTGGAAAGGAGACCCTTGAAGGTCATCTAGTCCAACCCACCTGCAATGAGCAAGGACATCTTCAACTGGATCAGGTTGCTCAGAGCTCGATCCAACCTGACCTGGAACGTTTCTGTGGATGGGACAGCTATCGCCTCTCCGGGTAACCTGTTCCAGTGTTTCACTGCCTTCATCGTAAAACCTTTCTTCCTTATATATAGTCTGAGTTTACCCTCTTTCAGTTTAAGACTGTTACTCCTTGTGGTATGGCTGCTAGCACTCAAAAAAAAATTGTCACTATCTTTCTTACAAGTCCCTTTTAAGGTACTGAAAGGCTGCAGTAAAGTCTCCCCAGAGCCTTCTCTTCTCCATGATGAAGAACCTAAACTCTCTCAGCCTGTCTTCATAGGAGAGGTGCTCCAGCCCTCTGATCATTTTTGTGGTCCTCCCCTGGACACACTTCAATGGGTCCATGTCTTTCCTGTGCTGAGAGCTCCAGAGCTGGATGTAGTATTCCAGGTGGGGTCTCACAAGATTAGAATAGAGCCGCAGAATAACCTCCTTTGACCTGCTGACCACACTGCTTTTGATGCAGCCCAGGATACAACTGACTTTGAGCTATGAGCACACATTGCCAGCTCATGTCCAGCTTTTCATCCACCATTCTCAGCAGGGCTGCTCTCAATCCCTTCGTCCCCAGCCTGTGACGGTACTGAAAGTTGTCCCAGCCTAGGTGCAGGGCCTTGTACTTGTCCTTGTTGAAACTCCTGAGGTTCACATGGGCTCACTTCTTGAGCTTGTTCAGGTAACTCTGGATGGCCAAACTTGATGCCACTGATGAGCTCTCTTGAATTAGTGACCATCAGGTCCAGTGTCTCATTCCGTCTGGTGAGGATCTCTGTTACCTGGCTTAAGAAGTTATCTTCAGAGCATTCCAGTAGTCTCCTTTCCAGCAGGGTGGTTGAAGTCCCCCAGCAGGATGAGAACCTGTGAGCATGATGCCTGGATTAAGAAGGCTTTGTCAATAGGTTCCTCTTGATCAGGTCGTCTGTAGTTAGACACCAACCACAAGGCTCCTTATGTTGCCTCTGTCTCTAATTCTTACCTTTTAACCTGTTCATGGCTCTTCTTCAGAGACAGGTCTTCACAGTTTATCCATTTCTAGATGTAGGGGCCAATGCTGCCACCCCTTCTGTCTTGTCTGTCCCTTCTGAACAGCCNCTGTGACGGTACTGAAAGTTGTCCCAGCCTAGGTGCAGGGCCTTGTACTTGTCCTTGTTGAAACTCCTGAGGTTCACATGGGCTCACTTCTTGAGCTTGTTCAGGTAACTCTGGATGGCCAAACTTGATGCCACTGATGAGCTCTCTTGAATTAGTGACCATCAGGTCCAGTGTCTCATTCCGTCTGGTGAGGATCTCTGTTACCTGGCTTAAGAAGTTATCTTCAGAGCATTCCAGTAGTCTCCTTTCCAGCAGGGTGGTTGAAGTCCCCCAGCAGGATGAGAACCTGTGAGCATGATGCCTGGATTAAGAAGGCTTTGTCAATAGGTTCCTCTTGATCAGGTCGTCTGTAGTTAGACACCAACCACAAGGCTCCTTATGTTGCCTCTGTCTCTAATTCTTACCTTTTAACCTGTTCATGGCTCTTCTTCAGAGACAGGTCTTCACAGTTTATCCATTTCTAGATGTAGGGGCCAATGCTGCCACCCCTTCTGTCTTGTCTGTCCCTTCTGAACAGCCTGTAGCCATCAACAGCTGCGCTACAGTCATGGGATTGGTCCCACTAAGTTTCAGTAATGGCAACTGGGTCGTAGCTTTCTGGCAGCATGGTGGCTTCCAGCTCCTCCTGTTTGTTGGCCACACTGTGTGCATTGGTGTAGAGGCACTTCAGCTGGGCTGTCAGCTGTGTTACCTCTTTAGAGGAACACCCCTTAATTCCTGTAAGGTATTTCACTGGTGTTTCCATGTTGGCTCATCTCTGTAAATCTCCAAGTGTGCTGCAGCGTAGCCAGCACGTCTCCCGAGTGATATGCTGAGGGCCCTCGCTAGCACCCCATCCCACTAACCTTGTCATGCCACCACACAGCTTGTCCCGGGCAAGCCTGATGTTACACCCCCCACATCAAGCCTAATTTAAAGCTGTCAATAAGCCCTGTTGTGAACAAAGACCCTCTTTCCCTTTTGAGAAAGGCAATGCCAGTAGGCCTGGAAGAGGTGGTCAGCCCTTCTCTTAAAAAATATAAGTAGGTGGGGCATCACTTGTCAGGTTGTGTAGGGTGTAAATTGGAATTCCAGGTCCATTTTTTGTGGCTCATGAATCTGAGCTTGTTCTGAAAGTGTGACCTGGTTTTATGTTGTGTTTTGAGATAAAGTATTTTTCCTTACATTGTAAGATTTTCTGAAGATCCGCCTAGAGAGGGAAAAGTAAAATTCTACATCTGTAGGACATTTTAAATAGTCCAGTGCTTCATCATTACATACAGGACTAGGGTTTTTTTTTTATATGTGGATATGCAGTTGCAAAACATCTGCAACCATTTGGGTTCTCTTCTATTCAAGAGGAAAATAGTATCTTTTGCATGGCAGATGGCATAGATCTTTAACATTTCTGTTTTAAGTGATGAGGTGATGCTGCTTACATTACTGACACTTAGCAAGCCTTATTCAAGGCAATTAAAATACATTGTTACAATTTGTTAATATTTTTGATTGTACTTCTGGTGGAAAAAAACATGGTTCATTTCCTGCAGAAGTAATGACTAAAATTTTACTATTTGAACTGAGGTAGAAATTGAATCATGGTCTTTCAATGTATTCCTCCTTTTGCAAATTTAGTGTGATTAAAAAAATCATTGGCTACTATTAATTATTCTGTGGGGTAAATCTGTATTAAATTTCCACTAGAAGTCAAATTTTTCCTACATCTAATTTTTATATTGCAAATGTAGCATAATGTTTAAGATACAGTTTTAGAAATGCCTACTGTTAAAGATTCCATGTGGTAAATATGTATTAAATTTCTACTGTATGTCAAATTTCTTCTCCGTTCCTAGTTTGCATTCAAAATGTCTCATATGTGACATCTTGTCAGTATTTTGCACTTACCAGGGTCACTCTTAGCAGAATATGTTGAGGACATTTTGGGAAATGCTTCTTTTAAGTTGTAATTTCCCAGTTGATTATCTGGTGAAAAATTGTGGTTTGGGTACTGTGAATTTTATTTTTTTTTTAAGTTTTCATTGTGAAGGCTGTATTTTTGTTATCCTGGCAAAATTCTCATTGTTCATCTGGTCTGTCACATCAGCAGCTGTCCTGTGTCCATCCATGGTGGTTACCGCAAAGGTTGTTCTGTTTTACCCAGCCTACTTGGTAGAGCAGTTGTTGGATTTGGAGGTGACTGGTTTCTGCTGCCGCTCAAAGGAAAGACTGATATTTATGTGATTTTTTTTTTCTTTTTCTCAGGTCTATCTGCTTTACTCAGCTGTTGACTTTCACAAAATCTAAGGAAAAAAATCATGCTGTTGACCTTTCTGCTCTTTGCCAAATGTAGTGGAAATTTGCTGTGTAGTTTAAAGGCTTATGAGAATTGGAGGATAGTTCTGGCAAACAGATATGTTCATCTATCCTTAATTCCTTATTAAATCAGCATTGAAGGTGATTTCTTTTAGAACAATTTTTCTTGAATATTTATGTGCTTGTGGAGAACTTTCAGGCTCCAAAGAGCTTTCCCAGTAAGTTAAATACCTCTGTTGCATAAGAGTGCTGAAGTTAGTTTCAAATTAAGCATGCAGGACTGGCTTTACCCTTCTGATGAGTGTTCATGGTTCCTCAGCTGCTACTTCTACAAAGCAGGAAAATGGTGAGATTGTGAATTCTTTGTACAGTGCAGTAGTTGAGTGTTTCATTTTGCTTAAGTACTAGATACAGAATGGTGAATGCAAACAGTTTCATTTTTTTAATTAGAAAAAATGAGCCTTCTGAAGTATTTTGCTTTTTGCGTGCGTTAGCCAGTACTGTCTTGTTCATGCTACTTACTCTCCATGTGCTGTGGACTTAAAGCAGCGTTTTAAAGCAGAGTGTGACTTTATGGATCGAGTTCCAACCCCCCTGCCATGGGCATGGACTCCTCCCACTAGAGCAGGTTGCTCAAAGCCCCATCCAGCCTGGCCGTGAACACTTCCAGAGATGGGGCATCCACAGCTTCTCTGGGCAACCAGTTCCAGTGCCTCATCGCCCTTACAGTAAAGAACTTCTTCTTAATATATCATCTAAATCTCCCCTCTTCCAGTTTAAAACCTTTACCCCTTGTCCTGTCCCTACACTTCGTGACAAAGAGTCCCTCTCCAGCAGCTCCCTTTCAGATGCTGGAAGGCTGCTGTGACGCAGTGTCTCCAGCAGATGTCGCTGTGGCACCGCTGAGCGGCGGGTGCCGCTGCGGCTCCGCGGGGAAGCCTCGGCCNNNACTACCGCGGCTCATGCGCGGGGAGCGGTGTTAGCGCTGGTCTCTGCCCCGATTCCTCGGGCGTTCTTTAATTCTTCAGCCCACCGTGCCGACTTCGCTTATCACCAGCTTCTGTATTTGAGGTGCTCATCCTTCTTTTTCCTCCTGTGTTTTGCTTGTAATGGCAAAAGCTGGTTTACAGCATTTTTATTTATAGTCAATAACAAATGTGATGTGTGCTGCTCTTGTAATATGCATATGATATGATTATTATAATTACGGAAAAACAATTAGGGCAGGAGCCTCAGGAACTCGAAGTGAGCAACATGAAATAATACGATAGAGTGCTTTTTTTCTTTACAAAGCAGGTTTTTTTAGGTATTTTTTGCTTCTCCCTGAAAGTGAGTTGTTGTACAAGCTGCATTTAAATGAGATTAGATTTCTTAATTGCATTAGTAACAGTTTGCAAGTTTCACAAGCCACTTAGAGTGTGCCTGTATGTGTGGAAATTGTATGTTGTGTTTCTGTATTAAAAAACAAAAAAACAAAAGAATCACAGAAATTTATTTCCCTAGAATGTCATTTAGTGATTTTAGATTAATAACTGAGGTAGTTCTCTACAGAAAAGCTTTGACCATTGTAGAAATATTTCTAAGCTTTACTCAAAATGTTTTTGGGCATATCTTAACTTTATGTACAGGTATCTTAAAGTCTTAAGTCTTGATTTAAATAAAAAATAAAAAATCATCATTTAAGTGTAGTTTGTAGCACTCAAGACCTACCATTGAAAATAAGACCTAGTGTGCAATTCTGAGTCACCAGGGAAACAATGATTTGCCCCCATTGTATACTAAGAATGATAAGTTGATGATTTAGGAAATAGCAAGTACTTGTGTTATATGCGGATGGCAAAAAAGTAAAGACTAGAATATTGTTGCAAATATTCAATATTAGGGTAAATATCCTACCTCTGATTTTTATTATTTTGAGATTAATATTTAGTATTTGTCTAGATTAGTGTAAAAGCTCTGTTTTAGGGAGATTTAGGCATCATTTTAAATCTCACTGTATAAAACTAGTAGGTTGGTATCTGTGGCTGAGGTCAGGCAAAGTGTTTATATTAGTGTTTTTAATCTTCTGAATATCCAGCCACTAGATTTCATTGAGATGTGATGACTGAATGCATACTTTAAATCAGTGCAATGTTAGGTAAAACTGTTTCATCTAAACAGCACTGCGTGATACTTTAAATGTTTTATGTGCAAGAAACAGCTTTCTAGGAGTTATCAGTAAATGCAAGTTGATTTATTTTTTTTCTGATTGTATAATCTATAAGTTCCAACAAAGCATTTTTAAAAGCGGTTTGATTACGTGGATCATAAAAAGTCTGAAGTAGTGGAGGAATGATGTGGTACTGTAATTTGTAGCCTTAAACTGAGAGAGGTTGCTTAAAAGAAAGTATAATGATAGTGTAAAGCTTCACTTGGATGAAGGTTAATGTTTAGGGTTCAGAATTTATTGTTCTTACTAGTTTTCCTTGCATTTTTCAAGACTATATAAATATGTGTTTCCCTCAAAGGTTTACTTTTCAGAGGATCCATATTTTTAAGCGTAGCTACGTGACTTGCTTGTAGAAAAGGATTTGAGGTAGAAAAGGAATTATTGCTTTTGCAAAAAGAGCTGTCGTCTGGTACTGCTTTATACTGGTCACCTTTTTGTAATTATCTCTTAGTTGCTCTACAGGGATAAAGTAATACTCAAGTCAATAGCCAGCAATACAGTAATAACTGTATAATAACAACTTGTTTGTATTTTGTACACTTTTTTCCTTATTTTTAAAATATATCTGGGTACCAGTCACTGAATATTCTCTTTTGCTGTTTGTGTTTGCAAAGGTCACATCAAAACCTGAGGTTAAAAGACCTCACAAATATTTGTCTGTTTCACTGTTCTTTTTAAATATCCTTGAGATGGGGGAAAAACAAGGGATGTTCTCTTAATAGATCGTCAAACTGAAATACAGTAATTAAAATAAAATGGTGCGTAAAAGTAATCTTCATCCAGTCAAACACAGATCTCCAAATGGAAATGATCATATAACTTTGTCTAGCAATAGAGAAAAGATAATTATGAATTAATTGTTGTTTTTATTTAAAATTAAACAGTACTCTAATAAATGTATCTTGACAGTGCTCTTACTGAAGAAGAAAAAACTACATTGCGTGCTGGACTTATCACCAACTTTAATGAGCCCGTGAATCAGGTTGGTGGGGAATGGTTATTATTTTCCCAGCAAACGCTTGTATTAATATGTAATTTGGTTCCTCTCTTTACAAAGTATTTAATAATATTATTAAGTTTACAGGTTGCAGTATATGTGTTGCCTTTCAGACAGATCTGTATGTTGAAGCGAGATCTTTTTCTGTAGATCATAATTCAACATGCTTTGTCCCTTTGGTTTGTCCCTTCAGTTTGTTTTCTGTTGCAGTAGCAATTTATGTTGACCCTCACTGTTGATGCAGCCATTTGGTGAAAGGGTTGAGGGAGTGGATGCAGTTCAAAAATAACCTTCTCTCCCTACATGATTTTTCTTTTTTCAGCTGTATCTGTTCCCTGATCTGACTCCAGTATAGCCATACAAGGAAGTGTGGTGGTGGTGTAGCAGGGATGAGCTGTTGAGAATGCTGCTGCATAAACCCACCTAAGCAGCGTTGTTGTTACATGCCTAATCACAGTATTAATCAATTTACATAGGCATAATAAAGCTTCAGGATTATAGTGTCTTGTCTTACATAAAGTGACTAATTTTAAGTTACTATTTTCATTAGAATAAGGATTTGTTGTTAAATTGAGAATAGAGTGAATGTTAGGGGCTCAGAATATGCATATGCTAGATGAATCAGTCTTCCTTCTGTTAAGTTATTGTTGCTCACGTAAGGATGAGATTCTGTAAGGAAGTATGTTCTAATATTTTAAGCTAGTTCTTAACTTTTTCAAGAAAATATAGAAATTATTTGCATAAGATAAAGCTTAATAAAAAAAAGGTACAACAAACAAGCTTCTGTTCTGCAGAGAGTTCGTTTTCAACTGTTCAGGATCCCTTGGTAGGATTAACCTTATCTGTAGGATTAGAGCAATGTGTCAAAATTAGGGTAATTTATTCTTCGTAGAAGAGCTTGGTGCAGTGAAAATTTTGACTAGAATTTAAAGTTTTTTATGTCAAGTGCAATTTTTTAAAATGGAGGTAGACATAGAAAGTGTTTGGTGATGCAGGTATAGCTTCAATGTGAAAAACACAACTAAATATTGTTTCTTTATTTCAACCCAAAAGAACTATGAAGTATGTTATGCTGGAACATGAAGTGTGTGTCATTTATGCTGCTATGGATAAAATATTTCATTTTGGTATGGTTACCTGACATTTAAATTTCTGAAAATCTAGTGGTAACTGTGTTTTCTGTAAAAACAATTCGAATTTTTTATTCCAATTTTTGCATGCCACCATTAGTATGTAATCAGTTTACCTGCTAAGACAGTACTGTTATTTCTAGTTACGAATTCCATTGCTGATGAACCATTCTGAACTTCTGAGACTATAGTTGCAGGTTGGGGTTGGAACCTTTTTAACTGACAGTTTAAAGATCAGTAGCTTTATGAATTTATTTGTGTGTCCTTATGATGCTTTTGGGGGTGTAGTCTTTTAAGATATGGAGGGTTTGGTTTTATTTTACGCCAACAGCCTGCTTCTAAATGATTACCCAAGCAGTTGTTGCAGTATTGAAGTATATTCACGGAGTCTGTCTCCCTCTCTCCCCTGTTCCCCCGTATGTTTTGTAGATATCTTGAGGTTTTGTTTCAGAGGCACCTTTTTTTTAGTCCCCAGTCAGCTTGATATGTCTGAATTTTGGTATGTTGCGTTCCCAATGAGTGCTCTTTTCCAGTTGCGGATACGTCATAACACAGTTGCTATCTGCTCATGCTTTCTGCATCATCGAAGGTAGAGAAATTATGACCCTTGTATGTATAAAAAGAAAAAAACAAAAAGGAATTAGACATAGTATTGAGATGCGATGATATGAGTTGACTTCTAGGGGAGGAGGAGAAGAAAAACAGAACACTATATGTTTGGAGCATAATTTCCATGCCTTCTGAAGATATTTACCATATGGAGGGAACAGAAGAGCAAAATACTCCTCAAAATGTGTGACAGCAGATTTTGTTTCACTTCAAAAGCTAGTCCTCAAGGAAAAAGTACTCTTAGCATCCCTGGGGAGGTTGCTGCTTCTATCACATATGGAAAAGAATTTATTTGGTCCCTCCTGCTGATCAACGTCACTTGATCCAAAAATAAATATCCCCAGCTCTTTCTTGCAAACCTTGATGTCAGTTTTCTCAAGCAATTAATTCTTACTAAGCAAGTAGATAAGAGTGAATATTGAAGGAAGTTTTGTTGGGGTGGTCTGGCGTCAGATGAAACAGCTGAGGGAGCAGTAAAGGAGGGTATGGCTATTCCCTCTTATGCCCAGAAGTTGCTTGGATTCCTTTTGATAGCATTAAGAAGTCATCACCTTCTGTGGGCTGGAAGTGTGTTGATAATTGTAAGGGTATATTGAATGTGAGGGTGTCTGCTTCATTGAGGTTGTCCAGTCAAAAGTTGTTGCCTTTCCAGTGAGGTAAAACAGAGAAACAAGAACATGAAGGTTTTGGCTATTTTGAGGTGGGGCTATGAAGGACTATGCAAAATTTTCTAAGGAATGTTTAGGGGAAGGGAGTTACGGAACAGTGAAGTGGAGAGTAAACAGAGGGTATAAAAAGGGGCCAGTCATATATAAACAGTATCTGGTCAGTGTTGGTGTCTGAACAAACCCTGCGCCTTTCTTCCACAATCTGTCCTACCTTCTGCTTGAATCCTTTAACTGTCTTTCTGTGTAGCCTGACTGTTGATCGTGTGTTCTGGCTGCAAGGACTGGGTGCCAGCTACTGGCAGCACTGGTATGAGTGGGGATCAGGGGATAGGGGCGGTGGAGGTGCCCCTGGTGTGAGGAACTAGAAGAGCAAGGGGGAGTCCCACCTTCAACGGGGACAGGACTATGGCTTACAGGCATGTGTGCCTGAAGGAAGGGAATGTTTGTGTCTAAAACCTAAAACTCGGGTAGAGCAGAAAGAAGGGTATAATGTATTCAGCAGTCTGTGTTTTTTTGTAGAAAGCCGTAGAAAAGATCACTAAGAAAAATGGGGTTCCCAAGTATCTATTTCTTCATTTAAGTGGTTTCTAGAACAAATACATTTAGTGATCTTTATGTAAAATTTAAACAAAGCACCCAGCTTAGCATTTTATGTAAATATTTACTATAAGTGTAAAATGGAAGACACTTTTTTTTTCTCCACATTTATTTGCATTCAGCAAGCTTAAAAGTACTTTGAGAAAAAAAATACAAAAATCTAGGAATCCGTACTATTTTTTTATTTTACTTGGGTTTTATTTGGCTGTTCATTTCTGCGTTGTACATTTCCTAAATGATCTTTGACTTTTATGGTATCTGTGTGTTATTTTGCTTTTTTGCAGATAGCAACTCAGATCTCTGTACTGATTGCTAAGGTTGCCAGGGTGGACTGCCCAAGGCAATGGCCAGAACTTATACCCACTCTTCTAGAATCTGTGAAAGTGCAGGATGATCTTCGACAACACAGAGCACTGCTTACATTTTATCATGTTACAAAGACTTTGGCATCCAAACGGCTCGCTGCAGATAGGAAACTTTTCTATGATGTAAGTAATGCGATGCAATATTGTAGAGCATGCAGACCACGTACTTGGCATGCTCACCACTTCACCTGGTTAGCTGGCCGTACATGAATGGCAGATATGTTGTCTTTAATGCCTGCCTTTGATACAGAAGTGCTCTTGCTTTGGTGGTTAGGTGTAGAGTGTGAAATAACTGGAAGTCGGTTTCTAGGGGAAATGTTTTTGAGACCTTTATTAATTTTGCATGCAACTTGCGTATTATTATAATAACTGGTGTTAAGAAGCAGAGCAATATCTGACTATTAGCCTTATGTTATCATGCCATACAGCAGATCTTATTACATATGAATTTCCTGTGGTTTTGCAAGTGTGCTCTGGATTCATAATTCAATATAGTCTTTAAAAAACTAGTTTTTAGGCTTCCATACCACAGTATTTTTGGCTTCTGTCATCAGTGGGAGTGCAGTTGGGGTTTTTCCAGATCAACTTTTCTCCAGTTAAAAGGCAATGCCTTTTAACGTCGATGCAAATGCCAGATCTTACTTCATGTAGTTTACGTTCTCCATGGGAAGAATACAGTAATTGGAACACAGATCTACCTTTGGCTGTAGACTGTTGGATCTCCAGTCACATGTGGAGTTAGGCAACGATGTAGCACACTTAACTGAATGCTGTGAGTTGAACATCCTTTACAAACATGTTACATTTAAATTTTCAGAATTCTATTTTATTCCTCCATTTTAAAGAAAACTTTACAGTACAGATAATGAGGGACAGTGATAGGCTGAC
>VXBW01004768.1:3837-18440 GCA_013400375.1 Thinocorus orbignyianus
CTGAGAAAATTGGGGTTGTTCAGCCTGGAGAAGAGAAGGCTCAAGGGAGACCTTATAGTGGCCTTCTAGTGCATAAGGGGAGCCTACAGCAGAGACGGGGAGGGACTCTTTACTAGGGAGTGTAGTGACAGGACAAGGGGTAACAATGTTAAACTGAAAGAGGGAAGGTTTAGATTAGATATCAGGAAGAATTCTTTACTGTCAGAGGTGGGACAGGTCGCCTAGGGAAGTTGTGGATGACCCACCCCCAGAAGTGTTCAAGACTAGGCTGGATGGGGATTTGAGTAATATGGTCTAATGGGAGGTGTCCCTGCCACAGGCAGGGGGCTTGGAACTCAGTGATATCTCAGTGAGTCCCTTCCAACCTAAACCATTCTATTATTCTGTGTTTCTATGACCTGAACCTCCTCCAGAGCTGAAGGTCCACAGAAGAGATCCCAATCACAGCATTTGCAGTGAGCAGGTCCACCAGGGCTCTCAGTTTTTTCACAGTGCAGTTCCTCTGGCTAGAGCTAGTTGTCAATTCCTAAATGCTTCCATAAAGCCAAAGCTAAAGCATAAATGCAGTCATCTGGTTGAAACAAAGTTGAACTACTTTACCAGAGTGCTGTATATTTCTGTATTGTGCTTTACAATTTAAGAGAGGCTCAACAACTGTCATCTCCATTGCTATGTAGCTTTCAGCCCCTAACAAATTTCCCTTAACTTGACATATCCTACACAAAATCGCTGAGCTTTCTGAGATTTGGAATATGGCCAAGTATCATTTGATTTTAAAGTGGGAGACGGAGACATGTAAGATTCATACACAGATTTCTAAACTCTGCACTGCTTAAGTGGCAGAAGGAAAGCCTAAGTGCTTACTGTACCTTGAGCCAGAACATTCATCGTTTTTTACTATTTATTTCCAGCATTCTCAACATTTTGAATTTTAATTCCTTTAATTTATTTTTTAAAAGCATAATCACAGCTTGCATATGTGATCATAAAACCCAATAAATCTGGGGAACTAACCAAGAAGCCAACGGAGGAGTATCAGCATGCATCTCTCAAGAATTCTAGCTGCAACCCTGCTTGTATCTCTCAAGAATCCAAGCTGCAACGCTTAGTGATTTGCAAGACATAGTGTTTCATTGTAATCATTATGTGGCCAGCTGAGGCTTGCTTAAAACTACCTATTTGGTGGATTAATCCTGATTATTAAAAAGCTCTTACACATTCCATAATGACTGTTGTGAAAAAGTAATCATTGATCACAAAAAAACCTGAGTGAATGAAAAGTCTTATTCTGTTCTAAAAGGAGTGGACAAGGGGAGAGTGAGGTACAAGGGTCAGTGAACACTGAAAAATTAAGATCAAATTGCTAAAAACCCCACAAAGTACTGTTGTTATTGTCCAAAAATTTGAAGGATGCAAGTAGGCTGGTCCTTCTATAGCTTTCGAACCTCTTCTAGGTAGAGTGGTGAACCAATGTTAGCACGATGATAAACAAACACAACTAATCATCTGCACAAAAAAGTACAAAGTTGTCTCATGGATTTTACCTGTGTAATTTAGAAATGATGCTCACCTGACACTGTGTGGCTTTCTCTAGCTAGTTAGTTTGAGCACTAGCCCAATTCTGACCACTGGGATTTGCAGCAGTAAGAATTTGTCCATGCTACAGACTTTGTGCTCTTGTCACTTCCGCACGTAGAGAGCAACAGGAAGAGTTTTCCCATTAGTGTCGTTACTTCACTTCTCCAAAGGATGCAGACTAAGCCAACAAAAGCTGTTCACTGTCAGCATGGCTATATCCATTTGGGAGGTTGTCTTGAATAACGGTGGGAACGAAAGAATGAGAATTACCTGCTGAAAGACTGTAGAGGAGATGAGGTGTGTGGGGAAGAGTGGTGAAAGAGAATGAGCCAGGTTAGGTAGTAAGTTTCATATGAAATAAGCTAAATGAGAACTGTTGAGTTATTTTACACAGCTTGTATCAAGCAACTCATTATCCTGATCACTGTTACAGTCCCTTTGTATGTCAGGAGAGATTATAGTGATCTCCACATCCCTTATTCCTTTCTCAATTAGTATCCTTGAGTAAAACGTTTACCTCAATCAAGTGAAAAGATATGGCCAAGAGGATTTCCTCCTCTAGACATAGTGAACCTTCTGGAGACTAAAGTATAATGAGAACTGCATCAGGATCTCTGGATCTGGCTCAGGAAATACTGCATAAATAGGTTCCAAGATAACTGAACTGTGTCATCTTCCCTTTCAGATTATTGCATCCCAAGAGTTTTAATTCAGTGCTACAAATGTAAAAGGCCATGCTCAAACTGCAACTGCATTACTTTGCACTGCTTTAATCCCAGCAGTGCTATTCTCTGTGGAAGCGTCCCTGATCTATGTGGCTGCAAAGCATGGCCATGGCTGCAATGATCAGTAACTTCAAAGTCTTCTCAGAAGAAACAGAGACAGGTAGATGGAAAGCCAACTGCTCCAGTTTGGCAAAACTTACACAAACTGAAGTTCCAAGGAAAATGTTTAGAAATAGAAACCTTTGTCATCTCAGTGATCAGGAGGAGGTCAATGCTCTGTGGTCAACATTAAATGGGGATTCAGGGGCAAGGAGTATCTCAGCAGCTTTCCCAGCTGGGCCCTTAGAAGGTCTTGATGCTAGATTGTCTCTTACTCAGATGGGGCTGAATTCAGTGGGATTTGACCATGTTTGGGGTCTTCTAGTGATACTGTGATATAAATAACAGGGAAGGGATACCCTAGCAAACCACAGCATATCTCATTTAGGCAATCAATCATAAGTATGCATTTAAAAGGTCCAGAAGTTGAAATTATTGAGAACCCCAACTCTGCCGGCTGTGTGAGCGTGTACAAATGCCACAGCTGCATGCTAGTATTCATTCCTCTGGTCATTTATTGCAGAGCTGACAAATGCTGGGGAAAAGTTGCATATAATTTAGAGTTCATCCAAAAATACTGACAGAAGCATGTTGTTGACCAGCCTGTTCTTCCAGGTGTGACAGTTTAATGTGTTTTCCTGGTTGGCTTGCTGTGCATTGCAAACTCAAATGTAGCTGCATGAATATATTCTTGATGTCCTAATGAAGACGGGGAGCCTCAAAGACTTCTCAGACTGTTTTGCTACAGCAGCAGAAAGATAGATTTGGACTGTAGCAGTCTGAATGAGATGACAGCCTCATGCCAATCTCAACGATCTCATACGGATTGTTTATATGGATACTGTAAATAAACCTGGGCGTGTGAGGCACATTTTGGCCTGCGCTGGCTGGTGGTTTCTGGTGGCTGTTAAACTGTGTTAATCAAAGGTAATATCATTAAAGTTAGTGGTGTTACACTGCACTTACACTGGGGTACCTGGGCCAGAACATGCAGAAAAACAAATATTACATATAAAATATATTCCAATGTATAACATGAAATATATGCAATAGGTGTTGCACTACATGCATAACAGTAGATGCAATAATTCACTGTAGTACATGAATACCATACATATTAATTGTAACAATAATGGTTGTGAAAGAGACCAGGAGCTTATTTCTTTCTTTAGGTTTGAATTTATCAAAATACACTTCTGGTTACAGGAAATAACTATCTGGTGGGGGACTCACAGAGAAGGTTATATAGAAAAGCAATAGTAGTAACATGATATTCATTATATACCTGATGTATCAGCTGTGATTTCCTGCCCTTGCTTCCCATCCTCATCCCCTCTTCTCAGACAGTAATTCTTGGTCTGCAAGTGTGACTTTGTACCCTCCTGGACATCTCAACAACTTAGAGGTTTCCACCATTTAAATAATAACATGGGAAGAATTTTGAAGGCATCAGGAGCCTATGTACCCTTGTGATCCTTGTCTGGATAGAGACAAAGATATTTGGACATATCCACAAAGAATAGCCACAGGTTTGCACTCTCCATGATGTGGGAGATTAAGAAAGTATGCCCGCAATATAACGTCCGTGCTAATATGCCCTGCTAGGGTCATGGTGCCAGATAAAAATGACCACATGATGAGTACAATGAGGTAGGCTCAGGATCTGCTAATTTAGAGTACAGGCACAGTGAGTGGAGGTCTGCCAGTCATGCACTGTGCATGTGGTTGTCGTCTTCTGTGGCTTGGGGCAGCCTGAATGAATCATACAGGAGGCTGAAAGAGCAGAAGGGAGAGGGCTACAGCTAAATGCACAGCCTTGTTGAGATATCCTGTCCAATTTAAGACCCTTTTCTGCCTCATTCATGTTTCTGTTGGCACAAAGGATAAGAGAATCTAGTCTTTTCCTTCCAGAGATTTTGAAGCCTGAGCAAAGATAAGCAGAAAAGAGGAAAGAGGAGAGATTTTGGGCCTTTGGAGGAAGGGAAGGATAGGGAAGCTGAAAGCAACTGAGTTGCTGTGAACACTGAGAAACCAGCTGAGAAGTGGCGTGGCATGGTTAAAGAGAAAGCTATCTCCATAGCTCCTCTTGAAGTGGAGGAGAAAGCAGCTCAGCAGCACTTGCTGCTCTAGTTAAATGTCAGTGAGGTAACTTCCACCAAAAGAATGCCTCCTGAGGGGGGAGAAAACAAGCAGAGTGTCAGGACCAGCTGGCAGCTTGAGAAAAACAACCTTACAATTAAACAGCACCACTGGGAGCACTGGACGGCTGCCCCTGCCTCCTCATCGTCACTATTCAAGGCCTGTCAAAAGGATAATAAAAGGTGCTATAAAGAGAAGACAAATCTCAGGCAGTCAGAGCAGCAATGGAACTGGCCAGAAGGGATAGCAGTCAGAGCTGGATTCCTAAAACTGTGTCAGCATTTAGGGGCATGCAGACACAGCTGGCTTTGGAGACATGCTTTCTGTCTCCAAAGATGATAAGGCAATGGAAGGGCCTGCTTGTGACCTCACACCATGCAGGGGTCAGGCCCTTCTGCTGATCAAAAATGCACAAGGATCAGGCTGTCCCATCATTTTCTTGTGGTTTTCATCCATCAGAGTGCTTGAGAAATGCTGGAGGACAGGACTGTGACTGTCAGGCCTCTGGTCTGGAAACCTTCACGTAGCAGCCTCAGCCCAGTCCCAATCTTCATCCACCTCCACACCTCCCTCCTAGTGCCGATACTGAGACAGTGTGCTGGCGTATCAGCAGATGCCACGGTGAGAGGCAGCTCATAAGTGTCACTCACCACAGCCCTTCATTTCAAATGACCTGATCTGTAAAAGTTACCTGCTCGGTCTTGAGAGGTGCCAGAGATGAAATTTCACCCAGGCACAGAGATAATTTTCACTGTCTCCAAAACAGGAATCCTTGAGAAGGACAGATTCCTCCAAGCAATAAAGGCTAGGAAGGAAATTGTTTTTGAAGGCCAGAAGATCTTATTCTTTCCAGATTTAGGCACAGTGATAAACATCAAAAGGAAACAATGGATACCCACTTCTGCAGGTGTTTCCTTCGTACTTAACTGCTCCCCTCCAGCCTGTTGGGAATTCTGTTCTTGCCTATTGTTTGGTAAATTCCAAGAATCATATTTATATCCATTATGTGAAGGACTCCGTGCTGGGTATGAATTTCCCTGTGCACGGCTGCAATATTGTGCCAACTGGAACACCAGGGAAGCCAGATCTCAGCTAGGTTCCTCAGACTAAAGCCCTAGGATTCAAAACCATGGCACAGTTCAAGACACTATGTTGCTCATCTAGTCAGAAAATGGAAAACAGCACATGTTTTTCTTCACAGATATTTTGCTTTTGTTTTTGTTAGAAAATATTTCTTCACACCCATCTCCACCACACCAATAGCAAGACCTGCTCTTCATTGCTGCAGCTGACCTGAAATAACATGCCAGTAATAAAAACACAAACATGAAAAGGCTGCCCAAGGAGAGGTGGCACTTTTAAGCACAGCTCAGAAATTATCCTAACCAATAAGGTGGTGGAACAAACGAAAATGTTGGATAAACACCTCAGGAAGATGAACTCATCCATCTGATGAACCCTACTCCTGGAATTTTCTGTCTCCACCTTTACATGGCAGAGGTGAATGAGACAGAAGGACAACTTCTGGGAACAAAAGTCAGATGAGCAGATGTTTGAGTGATATCAAGCACAGCATAGTAGTGTTTACATGCCACTAGATTAAGCAACAACTTGGGACGTGTCACTAATTTTCTGTTTATGTGTTATATATATAATAGCTATTCTAAAGTAGCTTTTCCATGGACACCACTTTAAACCCCCTACAGTAGAAGAACATAAGAATTGCAGTTTTCAGATAGGGAAACTGAGTCACTGAGAGATAACAGATGTTTCCTAAGTAGCATGGCATGACAGTAGCATAACTGGGAAAAGATAGTCCTGAAATCTCAGTGAAGCATTTTCTCTTAGGAAACAAACTGCCTCTACATTCGCATGGACACTAGTGTGTACACTCAGAGTGCCAAGTCCTGTGGCCCTATAGAAAGAAATAATTTCCTGATGTAGTTGAGGCTTGTCTGTTAAGACATCACAGAATCCAAACCAAGATTTGGCCCTTCTGAGACTTGTAATGCGCAGCTTGGATGAACCACTGTATGTTACAATGACAGAAGGACCATCCATCAACAGACAGGAAACTAAATTGTAACAACACAAATTTCAATCAAAATCTAAACTTAAGTCTCCAGGTCTAGCAAACTACTTGAACCTTCAGCAGCAGCAAACTCAGTTCAAACATTGCTTGGCCTCTAAGACAGTAAAACAGTCACCTCTAGACTGAAGCCAGTGTGAATCTTTGCAGATATTAGTACATCCCATCAAAGTACAATCAGTGCAATTATTCACTCTCACAATATAGTTTTTTTCATAAAAAATCTTTCATCTTTTAACTTGTGGTAAACAAAAGCATTCAACTACGTGCCAGCTGTCACACAGAAAGTCTGTGACAGAGCATATGTTCTCCAAGATACAATCTCTGATGGTCCAGAACTGTTTCTTCAATGGACACCAATAAGCCTTCTATGGGTCTTCCCCAGGACTAAAAGAAATACAAACTCACCATCCCTACCACCTGACACTTACTCTGGGAGCCACTGTTGACTGAAAAACAAACAAAATCCCAAATACCCTTAAAAGCCCACTTTCAACCGAAGACAAGAAAAACCTGTCCTGAAGAAAAACAGCTTGCTATGTAAAAGGCACTTTTGTCACAAGCAATGATGGAGAAATTATTCGTTTCCATCTCAGAGAAAGTCTTCAGTTCACAAGATGTCATTTTCATCAGCTTCCTGTTTATAATGTACCTTTCTCCAAAGCTACACTGAATTTTTACCTCAGCGTTTTTGGGTAGTGGTTAAAATTGTGCATTTCTGATGTAATAAAAGATAAAGGACAACACATATTAGTCAGCAGAAGGAAACTTTTTATTTATTATTTATAGGGTTTTTTTACAGTGTTTGTCACCTTTGTGTCTGAGCACCTCCCAGACATTAATGACTTTACCCTCACAACACCCCATGGACGTCTGTCACTAGTAATGTTCTCATTGATGAGAGACTGAGCAAAGGCCACAGGGTAAAACCTCATCTGGAACGGGAACAGATCCCAAGATCTTCGGAGCTCCTCTCCTTTGTCTCACGCAGAAGATAGATCTTCCTTGCCCTTGCACCCTGGCCCATGCTTCTCCAAGCATTTTACATTGCAACCCCACAAAAACTGACAATGTCCTTATTTTTAACAAGCATATTCTATCAAGCACAGCAAGATCATTCACAATGCTTGGAGTGAAGAAGGTGGGTGAGCCTTTCTGGGTTGACAATGTCGTTTGGCATGAGCTCTCTGTTGCTTCATGGAGCTGAAACAAGATGTGTGAGGAAGGTTGACTTGTTTACAGCATCCCGATAATTAATAACCATACTGGAAAATGTTTCTAGATATACACATACCGAGTCCCAAAGCATGACAAGCACTTTGATTCATGTACGACACGCGCTCTCTGATACATAAAATTCTCCGTGGCCTGGAGTTTGTCAGCCTGTTGACTCTGCTGAAACATATGTTGGTCTATTGAGGGAGCTGCATGATGAGCAATTTCTCAAATGTCCCAATTTGGAAATGTAGCTGCAGACACTGTTTTAGAGGAAGTGCTGTGTGATTGAAAGCTGAAGCTGCACCATGCAGTTCAAATTAGATTTGGACATTGTGTGCACTGTCAATTTGGAGAACTCTTCACACGCCTGCCAGCAGTTTATAGGAAATATGGGCATGAGCCACAGACAGCATCTAGTCCTCCAGATTCTATTTCGTTTTAATCAGACAAACCCCTTGAAATACAAAGAGAAGGAACCTTGAATTTCACAAGGGGACACAACAAAGAGCAGGGCTGGAAGGAATGAGAGAACAGCTTATTCTGGTATGATCTCTGCTCTTCACATGATCCACAGCCTGCTGATCTCAGTTAGTTCTGGGGAGAGTGGAAACCAAAACTAGCAGCCTGCAGGTCATCTGGAGGAGGGAAACATAAGAATCAGTATAGATCCGCCTACTTTCACATAACCTCACTCATTTCATTCACCAGCTGTTTTTCTGAAAGGTGATGAAGCAGTAAAAGACACCCTTGATTACCCTTTCTTTCCTTCTCAAATCTTTTCAGCCTTTTTTGAAGTCGCAGAAGTGTGAGAAAATCCAGTTGCATCTAGGGTCCAATCCAGCACCCACTGCCCTCAACGGGCTTTGAATAGAGTCCATGGGCCTCAGTTTGCAGAAGGCTGGATTCAGAAAGACACATAATCACATTAGCTGAAGTCCCGCTGACTTCACTGCAAATTTTTCCATCGCGCTTGTTAAAGATGAGGGTGCTGTGAGCAATTTTCCCTTCACTGCATATGTTTAAGTTCAGCACAGCAAAGAAAGCTCAAGCTGAGCTGGGGCCCAGTTGATTCCAATGGGATTAAGCATTTGTTTACAGGCAGGCATGTGTGTAAGCACCTTCCTGGATTACAGCCTTACATCTACTCAGGTTGAAATGACTGTGCTTGCACTGTGCTGAAACAGGGCTTTATTGTCCTTTGAACTGGAGGCTGTAGGTCTTAGACTCTTTTGATGAGTTTTGGCCATCAAAACCCTCTGTTTTGATGGTTACACTGAAGGACATTGTGGGTTCCTACAGTAAATTTGGCTCCATGAAAGTCATGACAATTTTTTCTGTGGGCTGCTATAGGCTTAAAATTCGCATTCTCCATAGTGATCATGGAAAAATGGTATTAAAGACCATGCAAAAAATAAGGTTGACTAGGATGACCATTCTTCAAGGCAAGCCAATTGTATATATAATTAAAAAAAAAAAAAAGGCAATGTAAATCACTGTGATCCAAATCTATATTTGATACAAAGCAGGCAAGCCTCTTCTACCTTTTTTGTGTGTAACTATTATTCGATACAGGACTTTTAACCAAAAGTATATATCAGTTGTGCAGTCACGACTGCATTCGCCTTCTACCAATTACAAAATTATTCAATTATATGTAACTGATGGAATATAATAGCACAGGCCATCCATCGTCATACAAACATGTTCCACAGCCCACTCTTTTGGTGGAATACAATGGTGCCAAAGCAAATCAGAAAAAGACAAAGGACATAAAAGAACTCAAAGACTGTAATAATAAAAATAAAAATTAAATCAAGAATAAGAAGTATTTACTTGTAGACTGATACAATGCAGACTGAGTTCAGCGAGATCCCTTCTGCTGATTTTAGTATGAAAAGGATTAGGTCCTTCCTTCCTATGCATGGAAACCACATCACCAAGACAGTTTGCTTTTGTTATTCTAAGCAATTTAATATAATTTACCCAAACCAAAACTGTACCCTTTTTTGTATGTCTCTAACTATCAGGCATGAATGAAGCTTAGCTGTTCCTCAAACCCTCCACCTCAAGGTAGCAGTAGCAAACACAAACAGTTGGGACAAAGTACAAAACTGCATTGCAAAGAAATAGCCAAGCAAAACAATTACACATGTATGTGAACACATCCTTCTGAGTGGGGACTACACATGTCCATAATACAGTGCTTACTGAGGTTCCCGTGCAACCTGCTCTAGGTGGACCTGCTTTGGCAGGGGGGTTGGATATGACCTCCAGAGGTCCTTTCCAATCCCATATTTGTGATTCTGTGATTCCAATCCCATATAACTCTGCGATTCAGTGAAACCTGGGTGAAGCCTAAACTCTTGGCCCAGGATGACTGCCTGATCATGTGACAGCTCTTGTGAGGTGCAATCTTAACACAACTTGTCTCATTCTCAATCTGTCCAGCCAAAGGCAAAGCTGTCCCTTTCCTACCTCAGGGCTTTCTGACTATCCCTCCTTCCTCTGCATGAGACCTTTGGGTTCTACATGGAGGTCAGTTAACAGCAGCATTCTTTTCTGCAGCAATATGACATCTCGACCAAGACAAGAAAACTACTGCACAAGAGCCTGGACAGACACCCAGAAGAAAACAGGCCTACTGCTGACTGTTTGAAGAAAAATGAAAAGACAAGTGTGAAGCAGGTGGGGACTGGAAGCACACAGATTTAGGGCTGCAGATGGATTTAGCTGGGTTAGCTAGGGCAGCCGCTGCCTCAGCTGTTTGCCCCCGTTCTCTGCCAAAGGTTATTCTGGGCTGACTGAAGTGGATGGGGACCCAATCATGTCACATGTGGATTGAAGGAACCTCGTGGAGCCTGTGGCAGCTTAGAGGCAGGTACACCTCCTGCTCAGCTGCTTGGTCCTCTCCACCTGCCAGCAGGCGTCAGGCTCCCAAGCAACAGCACCATGGGAAAGCAGGTGCCCAGAGTCACACATGTAAATGCTTGTTGAAGTGCTATCAGGATCATCATAGATGTCTAATGAAAGATGGTGTTCAAGAAACACGTTATTCCCATTTAGAGGTCAGCAGCAAAATTTTTCCGAGGATTTTTGAAAGCAATGACTTTGGAAGACCACAGGTTTCGGTATCCAGCTCACAACATCCAAAGTGCTTGTATAAAACAGGTCATGTGGTCAATATTGTATGAAAATAAGGCAGTGTAAGATCAAAAATTAATATTGGTGTTCCCACCTGGACTAAGGGGGACCCTGAACCTATAGACTGTCACTTCCACATAATAACCATACGGACAACAGAAGAGTGACACGAAAATGTGACTCTGTCCAGAGAGGTAGCACAAAGTATCTCACAGTGTGTATCTGCAGAGGCAAAAGTGGTGGAGGACACTGGCCATGCAGTCAATCAAAGACAATCCCTGCTCTGCCCCAGCCTCCCTACATTTTGAAAAGCACCTCACTTTAGCAGGTCTCTCCTCTGAAAGCCAGGGGGAAGAGAGGTCCGTCTGGTGTAGAGAGGTCCCTTTATACCCAACCACACTCTGGAGACAAAGCTGGACTGCAAAAAGTGGCTGATGCCATGACTGTGTGCTCCTGTACTGGCTCAGGCTTTGAGCTCAGGCTGGCTCTTGTGCTCCAGCACAGCCTGTGGGTTCTCCGGTAGCACCTCAGACAGGTTTTGGGTGCATACAGCTAGCAGGCTGCCAACAGATAGCTTTAAAGCAAACATGGGTACATCTACATCAGCCTGGAGACAGAGCGGTGACAGCAGGCTAGACATACCTTGCAGCTAGCTAATTCAAACACTTCATTATCCGAGGCATTGGCAAGACTTTTTAGGGCCTCCACTGCATTTTCCCTAACTAATCAAGCTGAAGGCAAGGCATAGACCTCACTGCCAAGGCAGAGTACCGAGTGTCCCAGACAATGGCTCCTTCTGGGTAATCCAGCCAGCTTTGCTAACAGGGACAGTCCGTTTTGGAGTGATGAATGCTATGTTATTGGCTGAAACTTGTTAGACACGCTGAATTCTCTCAACATGATCTCCCAACAGAAGAGAACAGAATACAAGCAGGCTTGTATTTTCCTGCTAAAGCATTCACGAAGAAACAGAAAGCCCTAAGAAAGTACGCCTGCTGGTTCCTTGCCTGCGTTTCCCACATTGAGCTCAGTGCTGACAGAGTTTGTTGAGATGTTGGGAAATAATGTGTTTTTGGAACACTAAAACTATCATTGCCTGTGATTAAAACAATCCAGCTCCCAGTTTGGTATAATCATGATCACATACTGTTCTAAACATATATTCCAGCCTCTCTGCTATGTTCCCAGTTTCATACCGGAAACCCATGATTTCACAAAGGTCACTTATACACCTTGAGTGAAGCAACATAAAATTACCTCCAATGAGGGTCTGGAAATAGCCTTCCCCCCTGCTTTCTGTCTGTGTGTTTGTATGAGTGTGTGTTTGCACATGTATATGGTTTTGAGATGACATCTGTTAAAGACTGATCTCGTTTGTGTCAAACATGCCACCTACAGGGACCGTTTTGGGCCAGTCAAGTTACAGGAGATAGATAAAAAAGAAGAAGAAGAGGTAATGAATATGGAGTGTAAATGCCTTAGCAAAGTAATGGAGACATGTACTAACAGCAAGTGAAATTTGACCTTCTGGCTGAAAACCTGATAGTGAACCAACTGGAGAACTTTAGAAAATTGGATCAGCCTCAGTGGGCACAGAGTAAACATTGGGAGTGCAATACAGTCTTATTAAACATAATGCACATTTAATGCATAATTTTATTGCAACCAATTTCATGCTACTGCCTTAAATGAGTCTGGGTCTACTTCCACTGTAGCAGTCCACTACCATTAGTGCCTCTTAAAAGAATTGCAAGGCCAGTAAACTATCACTGGTCTGATCTCTCCCTTAGCCCATACTTTCTGCTTCATAAACTCTCCCAGCTCCCACAGCTTGTAGTGAGATCTTGTCTTCGTTCAGTACACAGCTTTTGAAACACTAAACTGTTTTGGCAAGTCTTCACAGATGGGAATGTTACAACATTTCCATTTTATGCTAGTGCAGTAAAGCAGTGAACCTTTGCAGCTATAGATCAGTCAGCTGAATCCCAGCCTTACAAGAGGAGTTCCTGGAACCTATACAATCAGCCTAGTGCTGAAGATTTCTCAAGCACAGCACGCAAAATCCTATTTTTCTAAGTGACAGCAATAGTGTTTGCCCTCTGACAGGAACAAGGAATAAGGAAAACAAATGATGCTGAGTGCTAAGAAAGTCCCCCTTGCACACTGATAGAGTATGGCTGGATTAACATGTAAGAAACTGCAAAGAAGGAACAATAAGTGCTTAATTTATACTATCAAAGTACAGAAATCCACATCCTGAGTTTCCAGTCTCTACTTGCTGAGATGAGATCTTCACCCTGTGGAAACATTAGCAAGGTATGAAATGTTTCAGCATCAGCCTAGGACTTCCCAGGTGTAAGGAATATCCTACATGTAGTTGAGCTTGCACTTTCAACAGCCTCAAGATTCAGGGTTATCTGAGTCCAGAAACTGCATCAAAGCCCATCCCTAGATCTGAGATCAGTCCTTCATGTTTTGTCACAGTAAGCTGCTAATAACATCTGCAGAACAGTGCTGCCAGATGTCTCCATAGGGGTCCTGTTTGCTAGGCACCACACTCATAGGTACATCTTGTGACCTGACAAGCTTTAGGATTTCAGTTAGCAGCAAAATGCAGCATAGGGACTGATACATACAGAGGAGTGGAAGAGGCCACCACTGTTTTCACCAAGCAGTTTGATGCCATGAATCAAGTCTTCAGTGATGGTAAAACAACATATTGATTCCTTTGATTCACATCCTGAAATTTCAAGCCCTCCCCTCCATGACTACAACAGTCAAGTCTCACTTCAGCTACCGGACTTCTCCAGCTACAAAGCTGGAAGCTTCTGAAAAAACAGACACAAAGATTGTAATTTTCTTGTTCAAATTCTGAGTGTAGTAACTGAGAAGGGCTAGAAAGACTACTGCAGTCATGATACCAATGTCTTCTGGAGCACACAGGACTCCATGAGTTCAGCCCCCAAATTATAGCTTTCTTCTGTTATTTTACACCACAAAGTCTAATCTCTGCTGTCCAATTCATTTGGACAGTAAAAGGGACTTGAAGGCATGTCAGTACAGGACCTAATGTTTTGTACTCCTACAGAATTATTAGGCTCTCTTGTGGCTTTATAGAATATTGAACTTTAGAGTCTCTGGTAGACAGAACAAACTGGGTATCTTTTCTAAAACTCCATGCATATGTGCACCTTGAACTTCAAGTGGTCAACTAAGTGGCACAGCAAATCTACATAGATAGGTTCAACAGCTGGGGCACACTTTTAAGCATATCTATGATTTCCATCAAAAGGACGCAAATTATATCCCTAAACATAGGAGATGGTTTTGCAAATTTATGGAATGATGAATTATTGAAAAACACTCTATAGGTAATGTTTCTATTGCCATTTCCTATAAATCAAATTATGAAGATAGATATCTCCAAACATAATTAAAAAAAGTTAAAGTTATGCAATTTTCCCCCACCTGTTTAAAACAGAAAAAAATGATACAAAAGTCTTAATCATCTTTAACTCTACATAGCATTTCATTAGCAGTTCAGCAGCATTTACAGTGGTAACATATTAAACTCTGTAGGGGAAAATAAAAGAAGAGAGGGAAGGGAAGGGAAG
>VXBW01004769.1:3087-123082 GCA_013400375.1 Thinocorus orbignyianus
ATGAAGACAGGCATGAAAGATCTACCTCCACACCATGCCAAGGTTCCAAAAAAAAGCATTCAAGGAGCTGCCAATGCCACCAGCAGGGCTGCTCATTTAACCTTAACTCAATTCCACTAGGCACACAGTCTCTAAGCACAGCTGGATTGCCTTTCTGCCTGAGCTGGAATTTTTGTCTGAGCTGCTCTTAGCACAGCCTTCTAAAAGAGTCCTGCAGTCTCCCTGCTGCATGGAGGTAGCGCTTGAGTCTTCCTCAGACAGCTCTCTAGGCCTTGGTTTGGAGTCTCCTGTCTGACACAGCACCCTGCAATTTTTCCAGTTCATGGCACCTAGAAGGGTATTTAATTGTTCCTCCCATTTAGCTATCTAAAGGGTGCTTAGAGATTACAGGTCTGATTGATACCAGCTATTAACACTCCCTATCACAGCTATGTAAAGAGCTATAAAATGCTAATCAAAGCCCTCCAAAGCTCAAATTAGATGTGTGAAATAGGGCAGAATGGGATTTTTTCCCTCACAAAGATAATGCAGCATACCCATCCTGCCCCAAATGAATCTTTGTCTCCAAAATCTCTGGGTCTTCAACGCTATCCTTTCACCAGGGTGATTTTGATCCATCTCAACCTATGCTTTGTTTTAGATTAAACATCAGTCATCTGTTATGAACCTGTACTGGGCACAGCTGCTCTTCTAAGCATCTGTCCACTTCCATGATCAATCATTTTCCTTTCTCTTGATCCATACTGGAGCTTTGCATCCCCTCAGTTAGCAGGCAACTAAGGTACTTGGTTTTAGGGTAGAAGCCCAAGAGAGCAAATGCCAGCCCCTGCTATCAGTTCCTGACTCCTGGGCTAATGCAAACTCATAACACAAACAGCACTTTGATTGACTTTTCCTTCCCAGCCTCTCCTCCAAGTAATCCAGCTTCTCTAAAGAAGCAGTGTGCTTGGGTTCAAACAGTCCCTTGTTGAAATACGCACCTAAAGTCATATTTCTTGAAGAGTGGGGGAAGATGCTTTGGATCTTCTCCAGCCCATGCATCCTCTAACCCTAGTCTGAATTTAATCATGCTGCAGACATATCACAACCTGAGACCTTCTCACGTTAAGAACAGTCCTCAACAGCACACAGAAATTGGTCCTGTGCTCCTAGATGTGTCTACTGATTCTACCTACCCACCTGACCCACTTATGGTCTTCAGAGTGTCACATCACCTTACAAACAGTCAGAGTTGCACAGTCTGGTTTATTTTGGCTTTAATTTCCACAGTGATACACTGAATGGTAATAATATGGTAATTTTCCCTCACCTTACAATGAGACTGTGTAGATAAACTAATAATGACTGGCATAGACAAGCTCACAATGACTTTAGTAATTCCTCCTCAGTGCAAAATATAAGCAACAGAGTTGGAAAGTGAAGTTAGAGGGGAAAGGGCAGTGAGCACTGCTCTTCCTGTACTTGGGATGAGATGGTACTCAGTAAATAGAGCATATAATATACAACAGACAATCCACGATCACTTTAGTAGGTTGTCTGTTAACACACTTTAGGGGCCAATCTACACTCATACATGATCCCTTAATTTGGGTATTTGCTGGTTTTTGATGGTCAACACTGTCATCAAATTTGGTGGTGGTTATTTCAATGCTAGTTCTTGGATAAATACTGTATGTAGAATGAGGCAGGCATTAAAATAGCCTTAACAACCCCACAAGACAGGCAGCAAAAAGAATGATTTTTTAGAGACCGTTTCAAATGAAATACACTTGTGTGATCTTCTTTATTTATATAAAAAGTTTGGTTGTTGAGCTACCACAGGTCCCAAGCAGAGGATGCACGGGCACATAGCAGACCTGAATGTAGCTCCCTTTATCCTGTTCTTTCTCCACCTTCTAAGCAAGGTCAACCTTCCTCCACCGTGCTCACCTCCCAGGAAGCATTTCAGAGAACCAAAACTATTAAGCTGGAAACACAATGCACTATCAGGAGCCAGAATTGGCCAGAGGAATTTCCATCATCTTTTGGCTACTCCACAAGGCTTTCCAGGGAAAGGAGACTTCTTACTTAAGATGCAGGTGAACATAACACATGACTTTAAAATGAGTCAAAAGTAAATCTTTTCCTGCATAATATATATAATTTAACAGGAGCTCTGATGGTCCCTGGGTTTCAGTACAGCTAAACAGAAGGGAATTAGTTTAGACCTCTAGAGCTTTGTCTGCAAAAACCTGCCAACTTTCCCATTAAGGAGGAAAAGCCTCTGAGGAAAAATTAGATTCATTTCCCAAAGCTATTATTTGGGGGGAAAAAAAGAAATTACATTTATGGATAAATTAAAGCAGCATGTCTTTTCCTATCTAAACATCCCTATTTATACTACCACCAGGTGACTGTTTTGCTGGGAAAAACTGGAGGAACACAGTGACAACTTCCAGTCACAGACTGCAACAGGGTCAGTGCCAGAAACGCTTAAGTAAATTTAGTTTTAATGATCACACATTGCCTTGATTTCGGATTTATTTCTTACCTGAGGTTTGAGAACTAACTTCTGGCAGCAACAAGTTAGCAAATGATCACCACCTTGCATACAAAAGAGGCTGTCAAATCTGCCTCCTTACCTCCTGCAGAAACTTCTCACTCATTGGACCGAAGTGATGGCCCGGAGGCCTAATTCCTGACACCACCAGACCAGAACTGAAGAGTCTCGGCTTCTGGAGGTCAGGTTTAAATTTGTCATACAGGATGCTGGGAGGCTTCGCCTCCCCTCCATTGGACACCTTCTGGTCCGTAGAGATGGGCATGCCACACGCAGGGGTACCAAAGGGCAGCCCTGCCGGCGAAAATGGAGGCTCGAGCTGCTCTATGGAACGAGGGTTTCTCCTAATGTATGTGATGATTTTAGGTCTCACAGGTTTGGGCCTGGGTATGGCAGGTTTTATCTCGATGCTTTCTTCCAGCTTTTCACTGCAATCACTGTCCACATCCGCCTTATCTGCAAGGGAGCCCTTGGAGTGGACCAAGATGGGTTTTGGGATGGCGCTGCTGCAAGCAGTCTTGATAGGCACTTTAGGGGATACGTTTAACAACTGTGTACTGTCAATGGGAGGTAGGACTGAGGAGGGTGACAGTCTGTCAACATGAAGTGCATAAAGGTCCTTCAAATTACTGTTAGGTAGCATGGGCTCACTACTAACATCCAGTGTTGCCACCGGGCGCGCAGGTGCTGGGACACATAAAAAGGCATGAGCCTTTGCAGAAACTTGACAACTTTCCGCTGCTTCGACTGGAGGATGCTTCTGTGTATTAGCTGTCTTTTTACTTGGAGCTGAAAAGCTTGAGGTTTCTGGATTGCAGTCATGGTTGTCAGGTTGTTGGTTTGACACTGTCTCTGTACTGCACGCCCCATGCTGATCTGAGAGATCAGAAGCAGGCACAGCAGCATCCTCGGTGTTTCCTTTGACTAGCGTCAGTTTATTCTCATGAAATTTCAAGGGTTTGCTGTCAGGTAGATTAATGTTATGTGTAAGAGATAGCTGTTCACCAACTGTTTCAACGCAACCTGTGTCAACTTCATGTAAATTTTCATTTTTTCTAGGTGTCACTTTGCCACTGGGTTTACTGTTGCAGGTGAATGGGAATATTGTTTCCATTTCTTCGTCTGTAAAATATTCCTCATCAACCTGTCTAGTTGCCCTGTTGCCACTGTCATTGCTTCCTCTCCCCTCCCCATGCATGGTGGTGTTATCACTTAGCAATTTGTCATCAGGATAGGTTACCACCTGGCTTGACAAGGGATCCTCTACTTTATTACAGATGTCTTGAAAATTGGATGCTTGAAGTTTTGATGTGTCAGACCCAGAGCTTTTCTGTTCCTGCATTGCTGTATTTTCATCTTTTTGACATCCCAGGAATTCTACCAGCATAATTCTCTCAATCTTTTGTTGAGACGTATTTTTAGATTGTAGAAAAGGTGTAGTCTTAAGCTCGAGTTTTTTACTTTTATCACCCTGACCTAATTGTGCTTCTGATTTACTAGCAATCTCATTGGGTTTAACAGTTGAATGTCGAGAATGAGAAGTATGCAGTGTGCTTTCAACGTTAACATTTGGTATGTTTTCTGGTTTATTTATTTTCTTGTTCCCTGAGGTAGATGGTTTGGAATAAAATACAGTATTTTCCTCTGAGGTATTGTCAAGTGGATGAAACACCATCCCAAGAAAATGATCCGTGGATGTTTTTTGTGATTTCTCTGTATTTCCTATCAAATGGTGCGACCTGTCGATGGAGTCCAATGATGCAGAAAGCAGACGTTTACACGACACACGGCTAACACAGTCTTTTGCAAATGTTTCAGACTGAGGAGAGAATTTACTTGGTCTTCCCAAAGAAAGCCTTTTTATTCTCTCCATCTCCACAGTCCTGGGTATTTTACCCTTAGAAAAGTTCTGGGTGAAGTCAACATCACCTTTGGAAATAACCTCCAGGTTGGCATCATTTGTGCTGCTCTTTAAATTGGACAGACTTTGTCCTCGGCTAATCCTGATATGCCTTGATATATCCTTAGCTTCATTAGTCCTGCAGTCTTTCCCCATTTCCCTGCTTGTGGTAGAGGGCAGCTTACTTTCCTGTACACCGGTGTGACACGTCCGAGAGTCTTTGAAGGTCAGAAGTTTACTCTGCTCGGTACTCAGATGAGTAATTTTCTCTGATCCTCCAGTGTGTGTATTCCCATCTATCAAATCACGTTTCTTAACATCCCTTTCAGTGGTTCTAACTTTTGTTACAATTTGGTTGGCATTGGGATCCCCCACATTCACTATGCTTTCATTATTATTTTTTATTTCGCTGCAGTTATCCTGAAGCTGGGCATAACATGATTTGCTTGGGATTAACGGAGCACTCATTTTGAAGCTTCAGGTGACTGCTTTTTTCCTCAGTCCTAATTAATGAGGAGGTGCTTTTTTTTTCCTCTATCAGGTTAACTATTATGCATGCTTCGGTTATACATTTAAATGATACACTGAGCAGTAGAAAATTCCTTGTCAGAAAACTTGAAGTCTCTTGTCAGAGTCACATTTTTGTGCTGCTCAGTTGTCTTTAATGCAGCCTCTGGATCTAGGAAATCCTTACGACATGCAGTAGAGAGGTTCAACGAAAGCACAACAGATCTGTCAAGTTCCCTCTGAATGAGACCCAGTTAATCCAGGCAACCTATGGAAAAGAAAAAAAAAACAACACAAAATCAACATAAGCAACGTTACACCGATGTCAGGAATCATGCTAACGAAATCGAAGTTAAAATCAGCAGGACTCACAGGTACATCCCCAGGTCAGAGCAATTTCAAACACTTTAGATGCTATTTCAATCACAGCTTTGCTCCCAGCAAAGATGCTTAGTGTAGCACAGATCTCTGACTTGAGAAGTTACACAGTTAAAACTCTCCTGGTTAGAAGAGCTACTGTTTTTAAGCCACACAAATTTACAACTGGAAAAAGGTATAAATATCTAGATGAAAGTGGGACCCCCCATCAAAGGTTTAGCACTAGTATTGCTATAACAATGTCTTTATTACACCAAGAGTGGCTACTGATGCATTTAAAGCATCACTGTATAGACAAGTTGTAAGTAATAAAATCGTAGCTCCATTAGGGGATATATATGGTTTTCTCTCCTTAACTTGTACAAATCACTGTCGTACTTGTCCTGACATCATTTGACATTTCTCAGACAGATCTACAGATGCCAAGAAAGAAAAAACTATGGCTGGAGGTCTGCAAAGAAAGACTGTATTTTTCTGAAACAGCTACATATGTGTATATTGAAATATGGATTGGAAATATGTGTGTATATGGAAATAAGGATGATACACCAATGCTATTACACAGCAGCTCCTTTTGTCTGTCTTTGCACTGTGCTTTTGGGAGCTCAGATTTTGTTCTCCATCATCTCCAACAAGATGAAGGGACAATTTCTGTCTGTACCATGCCGAAATTCACTCTCACTGACAATTCTTGTACCCTGATATATTCATACTCTTCATAACAAAGAAATATGGACACTGGAAATTGGAACATACTCCCCAGAAGGCAGAATTCAAAGCACCTGCAATGCTGGTAGCTGTGCTAGGTTTCTAAGCAGGGGCTCACAAGGGCACAAATTAGAAATGCTGATTAATTCCAGTCCTCAGACTATAGCACCTCGGTGCAAGTCTGGGCTTGTATTTCTGACACCTGCTATGAGCAGGTCCTCCTAGCCACTGCCTCCAGTTCAGCTCTGCTCACAACATCTGGCTCTGAGCTCAGATCCATTCTTTTTCGTACAACACACACAAATGTTGGCTGAGTTTGGATTCAGGCTCCTGGCGTAGTTCCAGCTCTTCAGCAAACAATAGCTAGCTAAATTAATTAATGAAACAGAACACAATATTAAGAATTTCACTTGAACACCACAGAACTGTGTTATTATAGATCTCATTCTCACAGAATTGTAAAGCAAGACTTTTAAACTACTTCTGTATTCTTTCCTTATTCCCAGAGAAAAATACTTTCATACTTATTAAATTAAATACACACATTATGGAGTTGTTCTTTTTTTTTTTCAGCCAAAAATGACAATACCAGAATTTACATATTCAACCTGAAAGCTGAACACTAAATGCCCTTCATTGGGCAAAGCATGTCTGGTTTTGTCTGTTTGATTATTTAGGAAGGAGCATTGATGGGCACCAGAGGGAGCTGAAGCCAGTCAGCTCATGTTTCTCCCACAGCTGACAAATGGCAACACCCTGTGGTACCAAAAGTAAGGGCCACAAAAACCATCAATCAGAGGCTGGAACACCTCTGGCAAATTTAATAGGAAGTGTGGTGAGGAAAGCTATGGGGAACTGAGAAAAAGATGTGGGGAACTCATCCTCATCTTTCTTATACTACCTTCCACTCTTTCACCAAAAGTGTCACCCTATGACCCAAAACTTAAACAGATTGTGGTGAGCTGACCATGACTGGCTGCCAGACACCCACCCAGTTGCTCTCTCCCTCTCCCTTCTCACAGCACGGGGGGAGAAAACAAGATTAAAAAGCTCATGGGTTGAGATAAAGACAGGAAGATCACTTACCAAGTACTATCACAGGCAAAACAGAATTAACTTGTCAAAAACTAATTTAATTTAAATTAAAACAGAATTGGATGGAGAGGAACAAAGACACAAAAAACTAAAATACCTTCTCTTGGGCAACCTCTTTTTTCCCCAGGTTTAAAATTCACTCTTTCATTCACAGCTCCTCTGTCCCACCAGTTGCTCCTTCCCTGCCCTGTGCTCCCAGAGACACTGAGCCTTCAGGTACTGTGGCAGTACATATAAATAAATCTGTAAATGATGATGATGTACATTAACCCTAAGTACTTTCTCAGGCTGCTACTATTCAAATGTACAAGTAGAGCAATACCATAATTTGTCAGTTATTTTCTTCTCTAAATCTCTTACATAGTTTAGAACAAGTTAATTAAGGTATTCAAGATTATGAACACGGTGGGAAAAGGTCATTGGTTCCCCTTGTTTACTCTGCCCCCAATATGACTAGTAGCACTGCAAATGAACATAATTTCGAAAAAAAAAACATTGTGGAAACATCTGTTTTCATTCAAAGTATCTTCACACACAGCATATAAGACAGGTCATGCTGGTATGCTTCAAAGACGAGGCCAAATAATTTAGTCTAATATTGCTGGTACAAATTGATCAACATGAGGGTCAGGAAAGATCTATCCCCTCTCAGACACAGGGTACTGCACAGATTCAATATGTTGCCCATTGAGATTAACCTCTCAAAGCAGTCAGTGCTGGCCAAAGACATGGACTTCAAACATATGTGTAATTACACTTCTTTTAAGAGAAGGGACAATAAAATACCGTCCAGGAAGAGTTTAATCTTAGGCAGGGTCAGCACTGCCCCTGTGCTTCCTCCAGAGTCAGTAATGAGGGATGGGCACCTCGGAAAGGTGGTTCATCCTATGCTAACACCCTCCATGATGGACCCTATGCACCTGATCTTCCAAGTCTGTGTTTTTAGTGACATCCAGTCTCATATTAAGAATGTCACAGACTTGAAGAACCCATTACATCCTTACAATCAGCATCCATAGAATTACCTACAAAGATTTCCTTCTCCTCCAAAATATTATCTGTTCAACTTTGTAATTTTTTTTACATTTGCTGTCATAATGAATACATAGAATAATTATTCTAGGTTTGAAAATAACACAAGTTGGCATTCTGCTATAGAACATTCTGACAGCCCAGGACTCCTGCTGAATTGATATAAAAATATAATCAGCTATCTATGTCAATTAACACCTTATTAATCCAGCTTTCCCTGTTAAGGAATACAAGCTTTTGGATTGTGTTCAATCAATGTAATAAGGATTTATTACTGTGATAGGCCTATGTGAGAGTAAGATGTATGGTTTTGTCTTACATTTGGAACCTTAGAAAATTTGTTCTTCTATAGCTTCTGTTTAAGAAGCTTTGGCTTGAATTTTCTGCAGGGTAGTTTCTTTCTGTGGCACTCTCTAGGCTCAACTTCACTATATTCTTTGGAGTCAGTGAGATGAAAAGACTCGGCTGTGCCTGTTATCTGCTGGTTCTTCCTCTGTTTTTTATTGCTCACCTTTCTAGACTGATGTTGGCTGACATACGCATACCTAAAGTCACTCCCAGCTGTGTAGAGGCTCTGAGATTATGAAGATATGAACATCCTAACTTCTCTGATGCAGGAGCAGGGTGTAAAAGGAGACTCCATCCCAGCAATGACACCACCTCATCACTTAGCAGCATCTCACTGGGGACCCTGGTCAAGAAACATGACTGCAAATCTTAAAGACTGGACATAGTACGTGTAAAGCTTGATATGGGAAAACATTTCTTGATAATGTATAGTGTAAAGATATCCCCTCTCAATTTCAGAATGGAAAATGAAGTCATAGCTCTCCATGTCACAGTACCTTGGCAGGATGTAATCACTATATTTGTGGAGAGAAAAAAAAAATATGTGAAAAAAAGAGAAGTAAACATGTTAGAGAGCAGAACAAAATGATACCCACCAGACTGTGGTTAACGAGGAATCCTACATGGAGGAGAAAAGTTCAAGGAGCCAGAAACATAATTAAATACTTTCGTTTAACTTCAGCAGAATCAGTTTCCTTCTGAGATGTCTGTCTCTTAAGAGCCTCTATTATAAACCTGAGCCTACTTAATGATGATGCAGGAAAAAAGCGTACAAGAATTTCTTCCCACCTGTGATTGCAGTTCCTCCCCTATGCTCTACTCCATCCTAAACTGTATTTACCCATCAGGTCCCACCCCACTCTCCAGAGATACCAGGGAGAAGGTGAAATAGTGGAGCTGGATGATTTCTGCCCTGCAAGACACAGCATGGATTGTATCAGCAGACTTCAAGTTTGTAAAATGTAGCTGGCTGCAAAAGGAAAGCAGTGATCTGCTTCTAAACAGTAAGAGCAGCTTTTTTTTTTTTTTTTTTTTTTTTTTTTTTGGTTAAACAAACAGTGTAGAAATATTGTTATCCGCAGTAGGCACAGAATAAAAGAAAATTGGTAAAGCATTACCATGTTATTGTCTGGCTGTTTTGTTTTCAATTTGTCACAAAAATAGAACAGTAATAATTACGAGATATGAAAAGGAATCATCAAAACACATGGAAAACTAAAAGGGGAGATAAAGAAATAAAACCTGAAATGTGTTGAGAAGTTTGGCTCCTGTATAAACATTTCCTAGTGAGGCTGTCACAGCTGCTTACCCATCCTTGTACTGAAAGTCTAAAACCAGAATATTTACAGCAAGATACACTAAAAACATCTGGTTGTACTGCCAGCATTGTGCACAGCTTAGGCTGATTACTCTTCCCATATAGCATGTATGTGAAGCACCTGAATACCTTATATACTGGGTTTGCATGGCCAGGTTTTGGTAGCAGGGAGGCTGCAGGGTTGGCTTCTGTGAGAAGCTGCTAGAAGCTTCCCCGTGTCCAATAGAGTGAATGCCAGCTGGCTCCAAGATGGTCTCGCCGGTAGCCAAGACTGAGCCCATCAGTGATGGTGGTATTACCTCTAGGATAACAAATTTAAGAAGGGGTAAAAAAACGCTGTGCAACTGCAGACAAAGAGAGGAGTGAGAATATGCCAGAGCAACAACTCTGCAGACACCAAGGTCATTGAAGAAGGACAGGGAGGAGGTGCTCCAGGCACCAGAGAAGAGATTCCTCTTCAGCCAGTGATGAAGACATCAGTGAGGCAGGGTGCCCCCTTGCAGTCCATGGAGGTCCATGGTGGAGCAGATACCCACCTGCAGCCTGTGGAGGACCCCATGCTAGAGCAGGTGGATGTACCGAAGGAGGCTGCGATCCCATGGACAGTACATGCCTCCTGGCAGGACCTGTGGACCCATGGAGAGACAAGCTCATGCTGGAACAGAGGAAGAGTGGAGGACCCTGCTGTGGAAGGGACTCCAGGCTGGAGCAGGGGAAGAGTGTGAGGAGTCCTCTCCCTGAGGAGAAAGGACCAGCAGAAACAATGTGTGATGGATGAACTGACCACAATCCCCATTCCCTGTCCCCCTGCATTGCTCAGGGTGAGGAAGTAAGAAAAACTGGGAGTTAGATTAAGCCCAGGAAGAAGGAAGGAGTAGGGAGAAGATGTTTTTTAAGATTTAGTTTTTATTTCTCATTATCCTGCTCTGATTTTGATACATAATAAAAACTAAACTGATTTCACCAAGTTGAGCCTGTTTTGCCCATGACAGTAATTGCTGAATGGTCTCCCCCTGTCCATAAGTTGATCCATGAGCCTTTTGTTACAATCTCTCTCCCCTGTCCAGCTGAGGAGTGGGAGCGATAGAGTGGCTTTGATGGATACCTAATGTCCAGCCAGCATCAATCCACCACACCTTATTAACCGTTTGCAACTGAACTTACGCCTCTTGCTACTACCATTAAAATAAACCAATGGGTTTGTAAACAGAAGGGGCAGAGCCAGTAGCCTGCAAATGGTCAGTCGCTGGCCAGCTGTTGGCTGCCTGCTCCTGCAAAGCTAATGCTCTTGACCTAGTGGGTCATGCTGCCTGGGGGTGAGGATCACAGTTGCAGCTTCTCGTAGGGACCTGCATGCCAGCCCATTCAGAGAGAAGACTCAAAGAGGAGGCCAAGAGGTGTGATGGGTGTTTATCCTCCTAGAAGGCAGCCATGACTGCCTGATCACATTGGTTGAAAGCATGAAGTAAAAAGACCCTAGTTATTGCCCTCTGAAGCTATCTTGGTTATGAGCTCCAAGTTCACAAACCCCTGCAGCACCCAGGACAGGAGCTAAGTGAAAGCTCCAGCTCTGCTGCTCTTGCTGCAAGCAGAGCATATCTGGACAGGACAAGCATCTTTGACTGAGTTACAGTGTCCATAAATAAACTTCTGCAGAAACAGACCCCAAGAAAGAAATCTTGGCCCATAAGGAAGATAGCGCTCATTGTCTGACCAATGCAGCAACGGAGGAGGATGGATGAAAGTACATGAGGAATATATTTGTATGAGGCTGGAAACAGATGTGGTTCTTACAGTTACTACAGAAAACTGGCATGAGCAGCAACCTCCTGATATGCACAGCTGTCCCAAGAAATGCTGCTGGGGAGGACTGGCAAACCAGCCACAGCTTGGCTGAGGACTTCTTTGGGAGAAGAGATACCACCTCAGCTCATGCCAGGGCTGTCTGCTGCCAAAACTGAGTCCCACGGATGAAACAAATACAGTGCTGGAAGGGAAGAAGGTAGGAATATCTTCTTGAGAAGTTCAAATCATTACAAAGAGCTTCTTCCAACAGCAATGGAAGTTGAAAGCTGATACTAGGACATGAAAAAAAAAGCCAATAAGGCTCTTGGAGAGGGTAACATACAATTGGAATTAATTAAAAGTGGTGGAGAAATGCTCACCCAGGCATGTGATAATTTTGTTAATGTGATTTGGAAGATTGAGAACTAGGATTTGGATACCCTCCCCAATGGCTTCTATTCATAACGAAGCAGACCCAGCTGTTCAGGGAAATTGCAGCATAATCTCATACTTGGCAGATCCTATGGAAAAGTTGCTGTATAACATGAAGAGGACAGTACTTCAGATAGACAATTTTCTGTCTGGCAAGCAATTAAGACTTCGGCAGAGAAGAAAAAAGGTGGAGAAAATGTTAATTTTATACATGCTGGAAAATGATAGGAAGGCAGTTCTTATTCATTTATAAAACTAAAATAATCTGAAAATACTACAGGCTTTTGTACAGTGTGACTCTGTAGCATTTCCAGAATTTCAGTAGTGCATTCACAGTAAATAAATTTTAATCTTTTCATTATTTACATTATTATCTATATCAATATAGATATAAAAACTAGACATAGAAAAGCTAATGGTAAGGACTGAGAGGTTTCATACGCCACAACGAAATTTCTCAGTTATATTTTATGTTTTACTCACCAGTAAAACAGGTTTTAGTTCATCCAAATTATCAATGAACTTACTCTGGTTTATCATATTAATATTTAATTTAATTATTGTAAACAAACAGATTTTAAACATTTCCCACATTTAGTTTAAAATTTACTAAATTAAACCTTTTCCCTTTAGAGACCCAATTAATATTCCAAGATCAGATGTACCTCATGCTTACATGATTAAAAAGTTTTTAAATGGCAAGTCAGGTGACACAGAAAGGTTACTTCCTCTACACAAATTAGTATTTTCTTTTCCCAGATAATGGGGTGATAACAAGCTGAGTGGAGGACTCTGGTTCTTGCTTTCACTGGGCCTATGAAGAGATACTTCTTTTTCACTGTTTTCCTTGCATCAGTATTTCCTCTTTGCTTCCAGTTAGAATCATTAGAGTTGGAAGGGACCTCAAAGATCATTGAGTTCCAACTCCCCTGCCATGACAGGGACACCTCCCNTCCTTCCATGTGACATGAAGGCTATCGCACACACCAAATGTGCCAGTTATATCAATGTACCTGCATGGCTTCTCGCCAAGCTCCCGAGCTCCTGAAAACTGAGCTTATGAGGAATGAGATGGTGTAGCCAGAGGAAGACTGCTGAGATGGATTCAGACCAGGTCCTACCTACCACAGGAACCAACCAGAAAGCACTCAAATCATAGTTCACCCTCATCCTCTATGTCCTGCCCATTTGCACTCATCGCTCTCTTTCCCCAGGGATTTTAGGGCCAAGCTTGCAGTAATATAATTCCCTTATACAATACCCGCCAAGACATTGCTGGGAAGCAGCGCAACTCCCTGTTTGCTGGAAATCACAGCCACAAAAATCTCTACTGAAAGCATCAGCCAAAGGTAAAGGTGCAAAAGCAAGGTTGTCCCCTTATTTTCCCAGGGAAGGAAGGTGGAAGATTTTCCCTCCATGACCTGAAGCAATAGAACTGAAAAATCAGGTGCCAGCATGAAACCCCAGCCCGGAAATTGCTGTAAGTCCTGACAGTATCATAAAGTATAACTGCTTTGCAAAGGCAACTTTCCTTCCTGAAAAAAATGAAAACATGGAAAAAATGTTTCATGTTAGATTTGTTTATATATATATCCTTAATTGCCTCTGTGTTGGAATGGGAGGACATCGATGCATCATGGAGAGCAAAGGGATTGCACTGTGTTCTCTTTGGGTCAGCACCCCTTTTCACCACTGAAGTGTTTTATCTCACAGGCCCTACTGTGGATGGGAAACAGCCACAACCACATCTAATTGCTGTTGGCTAAAGCAACCTGCGGCTGCTTGGTCTCCCTGGGGAACAGATGCACAACTTTTCCTGCTGTGGCAGTGGCAACGGTGGTGCAAAGAACAGAAATCTTTGTACAGCTCCTTAAGGTACCTCCAGTTACCCTACGGGGATCAGTGTGTCTTCAATGTAAACAGATCAAAAACCTTCCAAGATAATGTGTATGAATTATTTCCTTTTCATATGAAACTTGTAAATGTGTGGGTTTGCGGGTGGGGGTTCTTTTGGTCAAAACTGTATTTTGTAATACAAATCCAAAGAGCTACTCTAATAATTTATTACCTGTGAGGGCTGAATTCCCAAAGCACATTATGTGGAAAGGATCCTGCTTACTGCTATTTCAAAGGACTAGGGGATTTGGGATTAAAGATTCTCATTATCAAAACTGACAAATTATTTTAATTATTAACATCAATCAAGTCTCCACAAGGCCTAAGCCTTAATAGTTGTTTTTCAAGACTTCTTTTTTAACATTTCCATTTGCTTTCAAATGTTCACTGTTGGATAAGGCAACATAGTCTGATATAAGTAATCCTATTAATCAGATCCCCCTCATAAGGCAGAAGTCTCTGATCATCTTAGCAACAGCAACCAGGAAGCTGATTTGATAACCACAGCAACTATCTTGAACAAATGTCTGGTTTTATTCCAATTCCAGATAAGCACACCTGGTTAAAGGTACAGGAACAGCTCATACTTTCCAAGGCACAGCACTATTCAATTCAGGACTTCAAAGTAAAATAAACTGCAGAACCTCAGGGAAAGCCACTGTGAAGAGAGACAATATTAGACAAGGGCATCCTGGCTGTTTAAGTAGAAAGAGCTGGTAAATCAAGCATGGCAAAAGCTCAGTCCAGAGTTCCCATCCATGTAGATCTATAATGCCACAGCCATGAGTAAAACAAAGGCAGTACAAAAAAAGCTTGAATCAAAGGGCACAGGAAAAGAAGTTTATCACCCCAAAGCACCATAGAGCAAACTAAATGGCAAGAAAACAATCAGTAAAGAAGTTTTCTTTGGAGGCAAGTATAGTCAAGGCAAAAACCGTTTTCTCCCAAACAAGTGGAACCCAAAGGTAGAAAAATGATGCGTCACCCCAAGTCCCTGCTGCCATAGCTCAGCCCACCTGTTATGGATGGACACATTACCCGAGGGCTGACTCCAAACATGAGGCACGGGGACAGCCCTCTGCACTTTTCCTTCTGCCCCTGGATCCTATCAGGGCCACCAACCATGTGTTGGGGACAGTGCCACTAATGTAAACAGGAGACAGTAGTGAAGCTGAGAGATGCACCATTAGCTCCTATTGTTCTCCTCCATCAGAAGGGAGGGAGTAGCACTGGATCCAGCCCATCCTTTCTGAGCACCTTCACCCTGGAGAGCTCAGCCAGGAACTTAATACGTCCCCCTCTATCCAAAAACCTGAACTGCAGTTTATCATAAAATCTGCAACAGCTGGATGCACTGGGCCCCAAAACACTACTTAATTTATTTCTGTACAGCAGAAAATCTCGACATAGAAAGGGGACTGTGAAATGTTTCCAAAATTATCACTGTTGGTTTTTTTGTTGTTTTGGGGTTTTTTGCTTTGGTTTTTTTTTTTTTTTTTTTTTGCTAAAGCTGCTAAATCTTTCCTGTCTTCCAAGAAACATCTGGGAGACAGAAAAAAATATATTTAGTCACAACACTCAAACATAAAAAAGTTCATAAATTTACTTCCTATTGAGCAAAAACCAGAAACTCGGAAGCTTTGTCTACTCCAGCAAATTTACCCACTGCTGATAAAGCAGTTACAACTGGTGCTGAACTCAGTTTAACTTCAAGTGTAGCCAAGGGTAAACTGTCTTTCCACGTAATTTCCTGAATTCTACTGAATTCAACAGCAGGTAAATGTGTCAGTTCTTAACTGGATACCTAAATATGAATTTAGGACCCTAATTTTAGATTGCTAGGTTTGCACATTTCAGTTTGAACCACCACCAGTTCTGTAATGCCACCAAACTTTCAAAAATATCACTGCAGTCAAACTTTCAGAAACATTACTGCAGATACACAGAGATAATACATCAGTAAAAGCCAAAGCAAATGTAAAGCATTATCAGAAATTCTGCTTATTTGCTTTAAGCTGTGGTAAAATCCAGACTGGGTTCTGGACTAGAGGACCCTGGTTCCATCAGTTACAAGAACCAACTGAAGAACATAAAGCTCAGTATGCTTTTTTTTCCACAGCTGTATTTTCCTACCAGGCTCTGCAAAGTACATGAAGTACAAGTTCAATTCCAGCTGTTAGGAAGACAGAAGGGACATATATATTTGTTCCACACGAGCCACTCAGACTGTCCAAGAAGGTAGAAGTTCAGATGCCACACTGCCCACTGAGCACCACGCGTCTGTAGTAGCTGAGGGCTCACCAAGGGCAAACTGGCAAGGAAGTTTGCATTTAAGAGCACAGAAGGCAGAATGCAAAATCTTATTATTCAGAAAGGTCAAGCAGAACTAATGCATTACCTGCCTGCTGCTACTGATCCTGAAAGTGTACTACAAGTACTTCACAGTGACCACTGCTCTGTTAACAATTGCATTTGTTCTGCTTAAAAAATTTGTATATATTCCTCAAAAACTATTTACAGTAACTTCTCTGTCAGAAGATTGCATCCCTATTTTCATAAATTAACAGAAATTTGATTCAGCTTTAGCACTCTATCTACCTTTCTATTTTCCAGGTTATCACTATGTGCTCCTTATATGTATAAAAAAATAAGATATACTTTCATTGTGAGCTTTGGAGATATTTTTCCCTGCTGTATTTTTCAACATCAAATTTATATATAATACATGGATAGAATTTAAGAGCTTTATGCTCATATTTATTTTTATATTGTTAATTAGCCCACACAGTTGTGTATCTTTCGTATGTATCAGGTACAGATCAACTGAATGAGAACCATCAAGCAGTCACCCCCTCAGCCCAAGGAGAAAGGGTTGTTTCTTTCAGGCTATGTGCCTCAACTTACAGTAGTTCCACTCCCTACTTACCTCAACCATACAACTGTCTTCCCTCTGAAGCTGGGAAGAGGTTCAGGCTTTGCAGCATGTGCTGGAGACTCAGGCAAAACACAGAAATTAGGTCCAAAGAATGAGGTACTGCAAAGGAAGCATCCACAAGTTTCTTTCCTTCTTTCTCCAGTTTGACTATGTTTGCAAACTAAAAGGGAAAAGGATATAGTCTCCCAAGGGACTGCTTAAGACTTTCCAGCTTTGCTGGTGGAGCTGGTTGGAGGACAAGTGGTGGTGGAGGACAAGCTGAACATGAGTCAGCAGTGAAGGCTAACCACGTACTGGGCTGCATTAGTAAGAGAGTAGCCAGGGTCAAGGAAGTGAACCTGCCCTCTGCTTGGCACACGCTAGGCATCTGGAGCACTGTTTCCAGGTGTGGGGCCTCAGTGTGCTGATACTGGAGAGGATCCAGGGGAGGGTCACCAAGATGGTTACAGATCTAGAGCACATGGTGTACAAACAGACGCTGAGGAATCTGGCTTGGTTCTGCCTAAAAGAGAGGAGGAAGGACACCTAACAGCTGTCCTCAACTACCTAAAACGGGGGATAACAGGAAAGAGGGATCCAGACTCATCTCGCAAGTGCCCAGCTAAAGGACAAGAATGAAAAAGAAGAACAAGTTGCAATAAGGAACATCTTAACTAAACATAAGGGGAAAAAATCATGACAGCGTGAAGCACTGGTACAGGTCACCCAGAGGGGTTATATGATCTCCATCCCTGGAGATTTTCAAAATTTGACTCAAGAAGACCCTGAGCAACCTGACCTAATGGAGAAGTTGGTCCAGCTGTGAGCAGGGTTTGTGCCCTATAGAAGGTATTTCCCACAAATCATTCCATGATTCTAAGAGCAATAGCTTCCCTGGAAGAGGAACCAAGGACAATTTCATGACACACTGCTTGAAACTCCACTGAGACACAGTGCAGTCCTGAGAGCCTGATATCACTATTTGTACCTCCAACACAGTGCATTTTGCCCAAAATAGCACCCAGAAACCGGAACAGTCATCGTTTGCACAGGACCCCAGGAATGGAGCAAGGACGACCCATAATGTAAAGCTACTTGGCAGTTGAGAGCCTTAGTCTTGGGTTAGGAGCAATGATAATGCTGGAGCTGCCAAGGATGTGGCAGAGACATGGTACCTACATTTACCAGTGAGTTACGGTAGATCAGGTAAAACTGGAAGGCACTTACCCTCAGCAAAGAGAAGGATACAATCCTCATTCATGCCACAGTACTTATTTTTAACTCTATTGAGCATTACACTGTCTCTGCCTATCCTAGCCAGGACGTTTATTAGTGTGGCCATGGCTAGACGACGTAAAGAAAGGACTCAAAAGGAATGGGAACCCTATAGGAATGTACTTAAGGCAGGCAAATTAAGTGTCACACTGTTAGTGACTACAAAAATGGAAATCTCAGAAGGTCATTCAAAATACTCATCTTGTATATCTATATACTAAATAAAAGCATTTAGCAGTGACTGGGAGTCCCAGGATTCTGCAAACACCGGTGGGAAAAAAAATTGAAGGTAAAAATAGCTCCTTACTCTAAAGATCAGCCCTGCTGAACCTGATTTGTGAATGTTACACTGAGATCTGTCTTCATCAAAAAGTGTCAGAGAAGCACGATAAGAAATCCTCTCTGAGAGACATCCTTGTCAGTATTCCTGAGAGAACACTACATTTCCTTCTATATGTTAAATTAATCATTCTTCCAGTGACACACAGTGAAGAATAAACTCAATTGCTCCTACCCACCTTTGCATAGCAAGTACAAGTTTTATGCAGAATTCCGTAAAAACTTCTTTTATTCTACCTGATTCAACAGGTAGATTTATTTCTTTAATTAAAGCCTAGATTCCAATTCTATTAGAATCACAAATTCTGTGTTACATGGGAAATTATATATGTTACTGAATGGGAAGTCTTTTCTGGGAGGAAAAAAAGCAGAAACTCAAAACGAACTGAAGAAAATGAAGCAGACCATTTCAGTCTGTAAGAAGGAGAAAAATTAATCCTATAACCATCTCTGCTACTTGCAAAATGTATCTCTTAATCTGAATAAATAGGTAAATAAATAAATACAGCAGATAGCAGAACAATGACTAATACAGCACAAATGCAGACTTGGAGATGGCCAAGCTTTGGTCTAACTTGCAGCAGGACAGCCATCCCATTTGCCCTTTTCTCCGTTCTTTCAATACCATTAAAACTGCAGGACTGATCGTCAATACAAAGAACTTCCCAATGATGTCAATATAAAATCTACTTTCTCGGACTGTGCTTTTTATTTTCCCAAGATAAAACAGTTTTGGTGATCCAAAGTTGCAGGGTTGGGGGTTTTTTGTGTGTGTGTGTTTGTTGTTTTTTTTAACTACTTAAGGAACTAAAAAAATCCCACATAAATCTACAAACAAAAAGTCTGCTGTCAGCTGACTTTGTTCAACTTCATGATAGTACAGTGTCCAGCTCTGGAGTCCTCAACATAGAAAGGACATCGAACTGTTGGAACAGGCCCAGCAGAGGGCCACAAAGATGATTAAAAGGATGGAGCACCTCTCCTATGAGGACAGGCTGAGGGAGCTGGGGCTGTTCAGCCTGGAGAAGAGAAGGCTCCGGAGATACCCCATCCCTGGAAGTGTTCAAGGCCAGGCTGGATGGGGCTTTGAGCAACCTGCTCTAGTGGGAGTTGTCCCTGCCCGTGGCAGGGGAGTTGGAACTCAATGATCTTTAAGGTCCTTTCCAACTCTAACCATTCTATGATTCTATGATGTAGTAAGCAAGTAGTCAGTAATATTCACTCATTGTGCCCGTAATTGGAAAGATGATGTAGGTGTTTGGAAACAGTCATAAAAAGAGACAGCATTGGAAAACAGCAGATAACAATTTACCTATGTGCTCTCAAAGGACTACAGAAGTAATGCAGGAATGGATATGAACTATCTGATACGCTGTATTAACTGCATTTTTAAATACATGCCACACATAAAAGTTGTTTTGAGTGTTAGGCAGATTGCAATACAACTCCTAGAAGTAGAAATGTTACTCTAACATAAATTGAAGATTACTTTTGCTTGAAACTGGAGAGATCTGTAACTCACATACAGCTTTGAGCATGCCAATTTTTGGAGGCTCAGTAAGAAATTGGAGGACGTTAAGAAAAAAGCAAGATAATTGCTTAATAGGATAGCAGTGTCCCATACTTAACTGCTGCATACCGCTAGGGTAGTTAATCAAACCTTGTACTTAGATTTCATAAGGAGATATGGAACTACCACTGCATGTTTTAAGAACATTTTAGACAAACTCCTCTTAGAAATTATGTGATTCTAGATTATTTTGCCTTGAAGAAGAGTAATGGGCAATTTGACCTCCCTCTCAGTTTTATTTTCTAACTCATATATGAAATTTCAGGAAAAAACAACAAAAGAAACTAATATATGCAACGGATTAGGAAAAAAAAAAAGGACTATGGGAACTATCAGCTCCTGTCCAGCATGTTCTGCATGTCCATACATGCTGAACTTTATTATCTTAAGTCATCTAACAAATGTCAAGGGGATGACTCAGAAGAGTAAAATTATGCACATGCCAAAGTGTTTGCACTGTGAGTGCAATAACTCTCACTTCTGTACAGCATGAGGAAAGATGACTGTTCACACTTCCACGTTGCCTGTATGAGTGCTTTCAAATCAAAATAATTAATGTCTGGAAAAGCCTGGCTAGTGAAGAGCTTTGCTAGTTTGTACAAGAAACATTTGTAGGACTTTGGACATGGAAAAACCAATGGGGCAATGACTCAGTAAGCTTTCTAATGCTTTTGTATATTCACTTGGAGTATATGGAGGTAAAATAATAAGGAAGATTTAGCATCAGAAGCTCCCACTGGTGAAGTCAAGATGTCTTGACACCAAATATTCTAGGACACTGGCACATTCTTACCATGTTCTCTGAAGAGACCTTAATGGTGTCAGTCTTGAAGCAAATCGAGGCACCCTTGTAGAATATTACAGAATGCATTTATATAGTCAAGAAATGGAAGAGTCAATGTGATAATTTGGGTGTATAAATTTAACTGTTTACAGACTTTTTGAGGGGGTGCTCCTCAAGGTGGGATCTCTGAGAGCTGTCATCTCTCTTGCCAAAGCAAAGATAGTACATGTGATGACAGAGTGCTAGGGATCTTGTTGGAATGCTTATACAGAACGAACAATAAAGATTGTTAAGTCACACCTGGTTTGTTTCTACCAGACTAATATGCATTGTGTCAGATAACCACTTTAATAACTTACATAATTGCTTAGAGGATTGAATTCAAAAAAGAAATAGCAGTTAAATTGGTCTGTCTAACAGACAATACTCCTGAAGTAACATTATTAGTGGTAACAGAACGAAAATGAGAAAAGGAAAATTAAAGTTAAATGAACATTTTTCCTGCTGTGACTCAGCTCTGCACCACAAGCGCTACTAGGTGTATTTTTACTGCCTTGAATGGAGCAGGACCAAGCCTATTGCTTTAATCATTAAAAACTGATTAGAAGAGAGCACTGAAAAACAAACACTAGGAAATTATTACCCTCATGCTGCAGAATGGATTAGATATGGGAAAATTAATGGCTTCTTCATCTTGTCTCATTGTTTACTTACAGTAACTTATATGAGGCAATAAGGGCATTTAAATATCTAAAAGCAGAAGAAATAAAATACCGCCTTTCCAGGACTAACAGTCTGAAAAAGCAGTGTGCCTCTTGGGTATCCCACTCTTCTCAAAATGAGATATCTTTTGAGAAAGTTTCCACTGGTTAACTGACAACGATGGCAGTAAATACAACACAATAATTGCAAGAGTGCATTTTTAATAACTCTGTGGTTTGTATTCTTTTATTTGGCAAACTGTCTAAATACTATTGTGGCATTATATTAAACTATCTCATAAGGACTCAGTCAGTTAATGTATTATTGCTGGGCTTGCAAAAACGTAAAGACGACCTATTCATAAATAGCTTCTCTGTGTTCAGGGTATTAACTTTTTTATTTTTCCAAGGAAGGAAAACTGTTGCCAAAAACTATAGCCCCGTATCATTTGGCAAACTTTTTGTAGTGCTATCTGATCTGCAGAGACATTAAATCTATACTGCAAATACATATCAACAATTTATTAGAAGGTAGAATCTGTTGTCTATTACATAAATACATATATGGTTGATAAGACATGCTATAGCAGCTGTTGTGGAGATATTTCCACATAATTCACTCAATGCAAGCAACATACATGCAGCTGCCACCTTCCCAGTGAAAAATCTTGGAAAGCCTGCTCACAGAAGTCACTGCACCAAACCGTTAGCCGTGCTGCCATTTTGAAATACCTTTTCCCCCCTTTGCCTTCATTGCACTCAAAAGCTTCATCTTACACTAACTATGGTTTGCATTTTAAAACCCGACTGCTTATGTAGGAATTTTAGCATGTGAATTGCTACGCACCCGGAAATATCAGAAGCTGGGAATAGTCACGTGAAAGGTTTTCTTCACTTTGCACAAAAGTTAAGTTCAAATGCCTAAAACACATTTTCAGGAGGGACACACTAAATGGTAAATTGCAGCCCAGAGGTTTTTAGGTTTTTTAGTGAATGAATACAAACCATTTACAGAAGGGTTTTTTAAAGATAGAGATAAACATGGCAGTGGGCATCGCCGTAATGCAAAACTAGGATGTTACAAGCTGTAGGGACACTTGTGCAGATCTTAAATCCTTGCAAGACCCATCCAAGGTCTTAATTACTTCCTCTGTAATACATGTATACCTAATCATGTTTCAACTTTCATCTTCTATCCTTCATCTCCCATAGTCTTGACATCTAATGTTCTGTTCAAAGCACAAGCAAGCAGAAAATTCTTTTATCTTATCCTTGGGGAAACTGCAAAGCATCAACCAGAGGTAACAAAGTCCCTTCAGCATCAATCCTCTTTATTAACTGAGAAATACCATCCAGTTTCGTATTTTGCAGGAGTGGGCAAAAATCTAGCGGTGTGAGCGCATAAGGGATCAGATGGTGTCTCTCATTTAATCTCTTCTATGTGATATGAAGCCTGTGTCCCCATTGTAGACATGAAAGTGAAGACTATACAACTGCACTGGTAACAACTGAAATGCAAAGTTTTCTGCACTATGGTTTTACTGTACATATTTATATTTTAAGGTGTTCTTTATGGTTTTACAATTTAGCAAGAACTTTTTACATTAAAACACAAGGCTCAGTTTAAATCATCTTGTAAATCCAATGACAAACCACAAGGTACATACCTCAGAATCAACAGGCTATGTGTATTAGGGCAGACTTGATTTGGATTCTGTGAATTGATTTTAAGGATAAAGGGAATATTTGATCACAGAGTCCATAGTATTTGATCACACAGTGGAATCTCATCTACAGAAAGACATTACGTGTTGACACAAAAAATGTGTATAAATTAAAGCATTTCATTTCCTAAGAAACCAAGCAGAGACATGTGAGATTAAGGTACGAGAATGTCTGATGTCCATGCACAGCACTGAGTTGATGTGCTGCCTGCACAGGCAATGTCCCTGGCAATTCCTTCCAAGTCCAAAATCTGGTTAAGATTTGGAAGCTGAGCATCTAAACAAGCACTCATCAGCCACGTAATTAAGAAATAAGATTGTTTGTTCCTGTTGTCTCTGCTACTTGTGTCCCATTTCTATGAGTGTTTCATCTCTGATTGCTTAGAGACCCCCACAAGTTAAAGGAAGCCTGCATTCCTCTCTTCTCATCCCCATCGAACAGAGATGCAGAAAACCTGAGTAAATTACATTAGAGGAAAAATACCACCAGATCAATGAAGTCTATTAGCAGAAGTCCTGTGATTATTATCATAATCACATGAAGGGATTTAAAAGACTAAGCTATTATACTCCATGTATTTGTGTATTGCTCCTTAGGAATGACTGGACATCTCAGTACTTGAGATCACTTGGAATGATCTAATTTTATCTTACTCTAACTTTAAATATTGCAGTGAGGATGGTGGAAGAAAACACATGTAGCAGACTTGACTTAAATACAGCAGCTATAAACTCTGAGTAAGTAAGACAGGGCTCACATGAAGTTGAGAGGCTGAGAGAGCTGGGACTGTTCAGCCTGGAGAAGAGAAGGCTCCAGGGAGACCTGATAGCAGCCTTCCAGTATCTGAAGGGAGCTACAGGAGAGCTGGGGAGGGGCTGTTTGTCAGGAAGTGTAGTGATAGGACAAGGGGTAATGGTTTTAAATTGGAAGAGGGGAGATTTAGATTAGATATTAGGAAGAAATTCTTTGCTGTGAGGGTGGTGAGACACTGGAACAGGTTGCCCAGAGACGCTGCTGATGCCCCATCCCTGGAAGTGTTCAAGGCCAGGCTGGATGGGGCTTTGAGCAACCTGCTCTAGTGGGAGTTGTCCCTGCCCATGGCAGGGGGGTTGGAACTGGATGGTCTTTAAGGTCCCTTCCAACTCTAACCATTCTACATTTCTATGATGCTAAGTTCAAATCTGCCTTGTTCAAGTTCTGTGTACTGAAGAGGATTTATATGAGTAGTCCAATAAGGGGCTGTGCACAAAAACTCATCAAAATGAAGCACTGAAATAATTTTAAGCAACAGATGAATTCATACAAAGTGAAGTCTCTTCAGGGGAGAAAATGCCTACATTTATTAACCAGATTACTTGTTAAACACAAATTGCCCTGTTTTAGCTGCAAGACTACGCTGCACTTCCATGGCAAGCATATGCGAGTTCTTCTGTACAATAGTTCTTGTCACCAAAAAATGGTATCTTTGGATCAGCTTTTGCATATAAAAGGAAACTATCTGTGAAAATTATCCTGTGTGAACTGTGTTACTTTGTTTACACAGAATGTCCTACTTAATTTTTTTATAATGAACGGTATTTCAAATTCATCATGTCAGATAAAGATACAACAATTATACCTTTCAGTTGCAATTACTGCTATTTGTACAAACATTTTTCACCCATTTCTTTTAGCTGTATTGTTTCATAAGTGATGTTGGCAAGAAATTTTACAAATAATAAAAATGCCCCCTGACATTTTCATAACTAACATTTCATAAAATACAGTCATTTGTGTTCTCATAGCACAGCTCTCTTGGTGAAATTACATACTTCTAATTAAAAAGAATGTTAAGCCTCTAAAAAAAAAAATAAAAAAAGAAGAAAGTGGTATGGTAGTACTTCCAGCCTACACCTAGATCACCAAACATTTTCATTCACTAAAAGAGGGTAGATACTTGCAACTTCATCTTTGAATGTTCAGATTTTGGAGATACTCTAGGGCAGTGCTTGAGACTGTGTCAACTATCATGGGCCAAAGATAGCCAGCTGCCACTCTGCCAGGTGGAGATCAAGCCCGAGTGTCCAGGAGGGCTCCCTATTTAGTTTACCTGTATATATGTGGCAAAGGGATACATAAGAAAAGTAGCCAATAAAACTGTAACTTTATGGAATCCTGTGGAAAACCTCACTGAACTCCTAGGCTCCCAATCCCAATGAAATAAGTCTAAAAGATGGCAATCAGCCAGTGAATAGTAATGGCTACTGTCTTCTTCAGACTCTGCTCTTCCTGCAATCTGAAATGCTTTTTCTCTGTCTTCCAGCCCCTTCACTCTGGAAAAGTTTATGTAAGAAATACTCCAGTGAATAAATTCAAGTAGGATTCATGGCTTCAGATTTTTAAAAACGTATATTGTCAGTGGAATCTTCCAGAGGGCAGTTGTGTGTCTTCTACGTCACCTTCTGCAGGCTACCAAAGCTGGAGCTAAACGCTGCATGGAGGGGACACCATGCCTGGAGCACCCCATCACCTTCTGGATTAAAATGCCTTTTTCTACCCAACAGCCTAGAGCACTGCGCAGAGCAGGCTTTCATCCTCCAGATGCACCTGAGCCTTGCACAAGTTCATGGTAAGAGATGTTCACAGCAAAACATTTGCTGCCTTTAAAGAACAACTTTTCACCCCTGTGGGGTTACTAAAGCATGCTAATACTTTTTTTTGTCAAAATAATCCTGTTACCCTATTAAAATTCTATATATATTTTTGTAGGAAAGTTTCTATCTTTTTTTTTTCTATGTAGAGAAAAAGGCAGCAATAACAATGATAAATAGGTGTGTCTTTTTAAAAACTAATTCTGAAGAAGTATTTTGAAGAATAGATTAAAAAATTCTGAAGACTTTTTTTTTTTTACTTTTTTCACTTCATACAGTCAGTATTTTTGACCCACTGTTTTTATCTGACTTTTCAGGACAAAAGGGTTTGAGTCATCTGGCATGAAGCCACATCATGACCTACAAAGAAAGTGCAGACTCTAGTAATTAGCCTTGTCCCACAACAGACATGAGGACAATATCAGAGTGCCAAAGAATATTTGCACAGTTAACAGAAGGAAAGTTAAGGGAAAGTAGGAAGGCAGGAAACAGTTAATTGATCTTAATGGAGAACAGGACTACACAAAATAAAAGAGAAAAAGTGTTGAGAAATTAGTTATTTGTTATGAAAGCAAAAATAAAATCAATGGTAAAAGAAACTGGAATAGGCTGGAAAACAGGAAGGCAGCAGGGAAGTATAATCATAGAAGATGAGGAAATTGCACTCACTTGCAAGTAACAGCTCTGGCCTTTCTCAGACAGAGCTGGCACTCCCAGGAAACTTCAAATTTCAGAAAAGTTGAAAAAATGAGAGAAAAGCACAACATATGCAATCAAGAGTAAAGAAGTAAGCACGGAGTTAGGGTATATAACTCCCTATTACATCTTGTTTCCTAGCTCTTCGCTAAAAAGGACACTCAGGTGTGACCATATGCCTTTCTCCTTTGAACCAGACACTGAGAAACTTTTCCTCTTCTTTGTTCTCTCACAGAATTCTCTTGCTTTAATTCACTGCCTCTGCAACGAAGCCCAGACTGTGCCACTTGCACCTACCTGGAAACCTCATGAGAAAGCTGCTCAGCCCAAGGAGGTCCTCCAGTGGGCTCTGCTTGCTGTCCCACACAAATAAACACCCTTGGTGATTTACTTCACCAGCTCCCCACCAACCTGGCCTAGTCTTGACCTCCCTGGCAGGAGGAATATTACAGTCAGCCAAGTCATGGCCTAGACCAAGCCCTGTTTGATCAGCGGAAGATTATGCTAAGAGCTTTCCTATCTGAATACAGCATGTGAGCATTCAGGCTGGCTTCTGCCTTCCTGTTGTAATTACTTGATAATCATCAGCAGCACACACACGTTCCACAGACACCTCCCGTGCAAAGGGTCCAATGCTCTCCTATCATCAGCCTTTTCCACCTCCCTGGAAAAGGGATCACTTGGTGAGAAATTGTGGCATGAAGCCATCACCCTTATCATATACTATGGGATATTTCTGAGAAACACAAATGCAAGCAAAGTGATTAGCCACGACTGTGCCCTACAGAAATAATACTGCTTCCTTCTGATAAGCAAGTAACTGTTTTGAATGTGACTTCACCTTATTCTATGCTCTTACACAAATCAGGGATGTTATTTTGGAGACAAGGACAATAATAAAAATAATCTATTCCCATGAATTTCATGGTATCAATGTTATCTTGCTTAAAACCAGAAAGTTTTACAAGAAAAGTCTGATGTCACATCTGGCTTTGGTGGGATCAGGCTGTGTCCAGGTCTGTCCTTGTTCTAGCATTTGCTTTCTGTGCTTGTCAGTCACCCTGTAACATTGCTTTCTTGCCCTTATGGATTAGTAACGGAAGAAACAGCTAAAATCTGAGCACTCATCATCTGAAAATGCATCTTCTTGAACTACCTTATTATAGAGCGACTATGAGTTTCTGCTGTAATGCAGCCAAATGAAGGCCAATGCAATCTTATGGAGGCATTTCCAACACAGATTCACAAACACTTTACAGTGTCTTTGTGTAAAGTGTTGGTGAGATATCAAGCAATCCAACTGGCAAGCCACATTCACTGTAATGCATGGGGAATGGCACCTAAGGTAACTGAGGGAGAGGAAAACCTGTTTTAGTAGAGGAGAGAAGAGGATGTGGCCTGTTTAGTCTAGTCAAACTAAAGCTGAGACAGACTGTTCTCTCTCTAGGGAAGCATAAGGGGGTTAATCTAAGAATACATAGTAGCAGAAAGGTAGCTGAGAAAAGGCGTTTAAATTTAGGTCACAAAAGCGAGTACAGCAGAGCAGTCAAACTATCTAGGTAGAAAGTATAAAACAATTCCTAGGCTCTAAAGCAGAGAGCTTCTCTTACCCAGGTACTCCTGAAATGTGAGATGGGAAAATTCTGCAAGTGTTACATGATGTGGAGCTTGTGACAGGTGGGGCAGGACTCATGGGTCAGAAAGGGCCCTCCAGATAAAAAGCAAGCATCACTGTAATGATCCACTAAGGAAAAGAACAGACAATTTTACTCTGCTATTGGGGGTCCTTTTATCTCACCTACCACCAACCTGTAGACATAGCTCCTGATGGGAGCAGGGCTCTTGGCATGAATGCATTCATTTGGGATCTCACTTTCTTGTACAGCCAGTACACAGCCCTCTTGAACAGTTAAGCAAGGCTTAGCTTTGGGTTCTCTGTCCACACAGAGTCAATCTGCAGCTGAGCAAACACACTGTTATAATCCATTATAGGAAACAATTATTTTCTGCAAGAAGTTGCCCTGTGGTGGTTTTTTCTGCCCTGTTTAGAATTTCTGCACACACACCCGAAATGAAATCAAAGCAACATACTTAAACAGAGCAAATTTGGGAAGAAGCTCCTACCTGGCAGCAATGTTTTATAAGGGACCAGACCACAAAGCCACATGGAGAAGCACCTTATGCAAATGGGACTAGTCAAGAAATAAGTATGGCTCAGCATAAGCCTTTCAGAATGTAACATATAGGGCTTTTAGTAAAAGAGGGGGATAACACCATCATTTATTTGAAACATGGAAGGCAACTGAAAAGCATGCTTAGAAATATCCAGCATTTAAAAAAAAAAAAAAAAAAAAAAAAAAAAAAGCAAAACCCAATAAATNTAATCCCATTAATTTGAAAAGACCTCAGAGATCAGCTATGATATATACAATCTGGCACAGAAGAATATCATGACATACATTACAGATATTTCACTGAGAAGTACAGTCCAGTGAGAAAGAATTATTTAAAATGTTGCAATACAAAGCTGAGGTTTGGGGATGCAGAGAGAGATTCACTTTTTTATCTTTAGTGATACTGGGCTTGCTTGTTCTTGGCTCCACCTTGGTCTTTGTTAAAAGAGGTAACTTTAAGGTGTGCTGAGTAATTTATAAGATCAGATCCTTTACTGCTGTAGGCCCTTTTAATTCATTGTTGGGGTCTGACTCACAAGATATAGATGTCTTTCACCTGCTTGGCTTGCATGGACCATCGAAAATGATTCAAGAAAAAGCTGACCAAAGCATGAGATGAAATCCAAAAACAGTGTAGATGAATACTCCACCTCTTTTTGATTCATGTTGAGTTCCCCATAGGTGTTTTTCTACTTTTTGACCCTTGGTTGCCCTGTGTGTTTAGCTTGCATGTTCTTCTTTAGCCTAAGACTGTTCAAGACTCTCTAAAAGACTTTGGTGAAAGACTGTACAAAACTCCTTGTACACTCCTTGTACTTCACACAGCAAGGTCCTGTTCTCAGTTGGATGCTCTATGACCTAATGTAATATAAATAGCAGCTGGAAAGTTAAGACAGGGCACTCAGACCCCATATCCAACTTACTCCCCTTGCACAGTGGTAGCTCAAGCACACAGGGCACCATCACGCTGTGAGGGAGCAGCGGATTTAAATCATCTGTAATGTGATACTCAGGTTTATCCTGTCTAATGCTCTGCCATTCAGATCCTGAGTGGAAGACATTTCACACCACACAACTTAGTTTTATTTCTGTTTTTCTACTCTTCCACTTTGCTTAAGCCAAACCAAGTTGCTGTGACAACAGGCTGGTCCTGAAATGAAGGGAGAAAAAGCCTAAAAAATCAGGAGCAAGGGACATATGGGAGAAAGAGTCCCAGCCCTATAATGCAGAGAAGGGGCAGCAGGTAGATGTTTCTATGAGAAAAGAGGCTCCAGAGCATTTGGAAGAAGTAAAGTGATAAAAGAGACTATTGAAAACAGTGTGGATGGGGACCTTAAACAATCACCGGTACTAACCTTGTTTCTTATTAGTCTATACCTTGTCTGTAATAACGTATGACAACCTATCCTTAGTTTTTTTTATTGGTAAAAGAGACTAGAATCAGTATTTAGGATTTGGTTTATTGGTGATTCATCACCTGCTACACACACATAGGAGTAGACTGTCTTAGTTAGGATCAGGACAGCAGTCCCTACTCACAGTCTCCCAGTCAGTCAGCCTATTCTCTGTGCCAGTGCACAGATCCAACAGAAGCTGCAATTTGCTGCTGATACTCAAAACCAGCATTCGTAAAGTAAGGGCTACAATGAGAGGCCGAACTCATATCACCTTTCTGCAAGCATCTACAGCTGAATGGGTCACCTCAAGTTCCTTCTACAAACAATAGAGAAAATGAGGTATTTTCAGGGCACGATCCATTTCACTCATTCTATGTACCTAGCCTAGACTGAGATGAGCTTATTTTCCCTGCTGACTGGAATGCTGCCTGAGGCACGGTTCAGGCATAGACACCTACAATGTAGTATCTCCATCTAGCCAGAGTCCCAGCCTTGGAGGCCTGAACTCAGGACTCCAGTCAGTTTTAGTGGTGGGCAAATCATCTCATCACTGCAAAGCAGGGTTTCTTTTCAGCAAACTTTAGCTGCCTAAGAGATAAGCATTGAGTTTAGGCAATTTATGTAGACATACTCTGAAACCTGTTGAGAGAAGGAGGCCTTTCCCAATGGAAATTCAAGTTAGACTTGTGGCCTGAATCATCCTGACTCTTTTATATGGTTAAAGTCACATAAATCTTGGCTTTCTGCTTTGTAACTGTGTTTTCTATAGTCAAAGTGGTGAATCCTATGGGTAGGGCTCTGGAAAAGCCTTTGAAAAACAGGTTTGACTCCTTCAAGGAAAACCACCACTTAGTCTTCCGGTAGCTGAAAGTAAAGTGCAATTACACAGCCTGTTTTGTTTAAAACACTTGTCTTCATGCTGTTTAAGAGTTTGTCTTTGGTTGCAGTAGTGACTCAGCTTCTTTATGTTCCGTACGCTGGAGGCAAAACCCCACAGAGGAGCACAGGCTCCCTGAGAAGCACCACACTGGGAGCAGAGTTACTGCATAAGGAACAGACCTACTTCTCTGGGTCATCACGAATAGTTGTGTCAGTGGTGCTGGCTCTAAGCCACAGGTCCCTTCGCTGGAGCATCTCCCCAGCTAGAGTCAGGGTTAGGTCACACACACTGCATTAAGAGGAAACTCTTGAGTTATACTGTGCTAGAGCTATAAGAGGTTCATACGAGCAAAGAGAACCTTTGCCAAATGCGAAGGTAACAGCACAGAAAGGATCCTGGTTTTATTTGAGCATTCTTTAGAGGCTTTAAAGTTGACTGCAGCAGTCCTCATGACAAGAAACAGAGAGTGTATCCCTGAAGCAGTTTCATAATCTAAGATACTGAGTTGTGTAGTCTCATCCTACCTGTTCCTTTTCCAATAATCAGTGATGATTTTGTTTTTTTTTCCCCAGGAAAGTTCATGTCCTGGCTTTGGGGTTTGGGTTGGGTGATATTTCTGAACACAGTTTACAAAGCCCAGAGATTTCTCCCAAGAAGAACACCCTTCTCCCTGAGGACCCTATCTCTGCTCCATTAATAAGGTGCTTCTTGCTATCCCATCATACCTTTTACCTTTTCCATTTTATCTTACCCCAACTGTCTCCATGAACAAATTTCACCACTTTCCTCTGTTTCCACTGTAAGAGTCTAAAATGCTCTTAATTTTTCCACTCTGTCATCCACCCCGAAAATATTTTTCTTTCATATAAACTTCCAAGTGCTCTAGAAACTCTTTGATTCCTTCTTTTTCTCTCTGAAGGGATAACACAATGTTTCTTTCCTTGCTGAGGTTTCACCAGAGACTTTCTTTTTACCGATGAATATAGGTCAGTGAATTTAGACCATATGTGTTGCTCAACCAGGTGATTGTTCTATTTTACAGTAAATAAGGTAGGACATCTGTTTTAACAACAGAAAAACCTACAGGACTTTGTCAAATCAGACTGGTTTTGTACACTTAAAGTGTTAAAAGACCTTGAAGCTACAGTAAAACAGACAGAAGGTCAAAGAGAACCTGTGGGCATTTTAATCTGAAATTATTCTTAATAAAAGCTCTATAGATAAATAGAGCTCTTCAACAGTTCTTCAACTAAATGTGAAATTGCATCAGGTTTCTGCGTTGGGAAGAAAATCATTATCAATCAGAATACAGTGAAACCATGAAAGAAAAATCAATTTAAAATTATTTAAAATATTTCTAGTATTTTAAAACCAGGAATATTTCTACCATTGTTTTAACATTTCTGATGGTTGTATTGATTATGTGGATATTTTTGATCAAGTTATTGACATGTCTTGGTCTGTAGCATAATAATTTTTAATACAGATAGCTAATGTATTTTTCATATATACATTACAGCATAATAAATATTATACCTTAGTTACAAGGTACAAAAAAGTCATTATATCACAGTGAATTTTTAAGAAAAAAAAAAAAAACAAAAACCATGGAGAAGTTAATTAACGCATAAGACTTAAACTCAGTTTAGACTGCAGTGCCTGCGAGCAGTTAGACTGAGAACACACCCCACGGAGCATACTGTTAGTAAGCAGATTTTGAAAAGTTTTGAAAGAAAAACTGCGTTAAAAAGTTAGATTTTTTTCATGCCTTATATTAAAAATTACTTAATCCGGCCTCTTAAATCTGAAAATGGAAAAATCTCCACAAAGTTTTGAAATAAATACTATTGTATAGCCTGTGATATACACAGATGGTGATGTTGGGGCAGAACACCAGCATACAGAATCACAGTGTTCGGCGAATCATGGGCAAAATAATTAATGACATTTCTAGTAGCACAACACCCTGCAAACACACACACTGCCTCGTGGAGTACTTGTCAGCAATATTAATCTAGGAAATAATTATTCCCTGTAAAGTTCTTTCACACTCTTTCACCAGATGGCCAGGGAAGATCGTCAGCTAAAATCCTGCTGCTTCAGCACTGGAGAAAATGCCAAGGAGTTGTGCTTTATGCTACCCTGTGCAAGATCTGGGCATGTTACACTGTGCTCGTGGTTTCCTTCTCCCAGGTACTGCACACACAGCGGTACAGCATACTTCACAAATCACATCAGATCATTTTTCAAGCATCACCATCAAGAGTGCTTCACACCCCAGCATTTACAAGTCGCTCCACAGAAACTTTTGCCATCTGCCAAAACATAGGACTTCTCCAACTGCAATGAGATCTGAATTCATATATTTAGAAGCAAAATGAACTCCAAAAGAGACCACAGACATGCTTAAAAAGAGAAATATGTTAATAATATCTCACAACTACAGTGGCTGACTGGTCATGTAGCCACTCCAGCTACACGTTCAATTAACCTTCACTTTATCTCACATCACTTTATTATCGAGCAAACATTTAGGGAACTTTACAGTGACACATTGACTGTTGCCACAAATATCCAATATTGTTTTACTCTGCATGTGCTGTATGACCAGCTACTGGTCTTAGTGGAAGTCTGGTAAAACGGAAGCATACAGCTAAGGTAGGGTTATCCAGCAGAAATGCACAGAATGGTCTAGAAAGAACATGCAAACACTGGAATATGAAAACATACCTTCTATTTTGTTTGGGTTCCCTGTATGCCAGAGCTAGCTCCAAGGCTGTGGAAGTCACAGAAGAATAGCCTTTTCTTAGAAACTCAAGACCTGCTCAAAGACATATAATAATGGATATGGCATTTGACAATGTCTGTAAGACTCATAAGCAGCAGCACAGGGAATTCTGGAAAGTTAACACTTCTCCTTTGAACAAGAAGCCGTGAGCCTGATTTGGCTGACGATGGGAAAAAGAAAACAAAATAGGGCACTGAGCAGCACTGCTGTGGCTGAAGCTGAGGCAGAATTTCCATTTCAAAGCCCAGTTTTCCATGGCCTACTTCTCCCTTATAAATACAAGTTGCAAGTTAAAACTTGGCCCAAAGAGTTCATCTGTCACATTTAGGAATGAAAGACTGAAACAAGTTGCTAAAAAAAAATGGGAAAGGAAAAAAGATGCTATTGTTAGTACAAATATATTTATGAAAAAATCTGTTGTTCTTTTGGGGAGCATATAGGGAAAGAGGAAGCCTTGTCTGCTTGGCTTTCATCAGTCAATAGCATGTTGCAGCTGCAAATTCCTGTAGAGGCTGTGATTACAAAGCCCAAGATAGCTCTTTAGGCATGTTTGTCTTCAGTTGAAAGTCATCTCAGGTCTGAACATGAAAAAAGAACTTTGACTTTGCAGGTTAAGCGTTGAGAGTCACCAAGTGCTTGGTACTGGAAAAAAAAATTGTTCTCAGTTGTGCGCCAGTCTAGTCTCAGAGTAAGCCTTGGTGGCTTTATATATTGCCAGAGTCTGGCCTGAAGGACACAGTCTGGTCAGTCAGCAACAGATTGACTGATACATCCAACCCTGCCTGGTAACATCCAAATATAGGATGGTTTTCTACGGAAAAGTAAGTCTTCACAGAGGTTTCAGCCATCTAGCCCACAGTATAAATACTGTGTGTTTAGGTATTGATGTATATAAAGGTATTGATTTGCCAGGAGGTTCTCAAAATCCCATGCTGCCCAAATGGTACTTAGATCACTCAGGAAGTGTGTGGACCTGAACAGAAATTATTCGCCAGGAGTGGGGAACAAAGCAGTTGGGATTTTTGACACTACTGCCTCCAGTCTGTCTGCAGGTAAGAGGTGCAGAAGCCTTCAAGACCCAACACAACCATGCTTGCTTACCTGTGAAAATGGGGGAAAAAACAGAAAGGGCCATGGTGCAGGATGAAAGCTCAGTGTTTGCTCTCTCTTACAGCTCCTTATATCAGCTTACTCATAACAGCACCCAAGCACCTTCCAATAGTCCGTTAAGTGATGCTGCTAACATGTTATGTACGGTTCATTCACTCCTCCGTCACATTTGATTATCCTATCAATTTGTGGCAAGTTTTCCACTTCATATGTAACCATGACCTTAGATGTCTTTGGCACTTTAATCAGTATGCAGTTTGTATTTTCCAATGGTACAAAGGTCTTTCTGTGGATAATAAAAACTTGTAATGAGCACTCCCCACCACCTCACAGTCACTACTAAACCATACCGTGGTAATCATTGGTGAGCTTTGGGGAGCACTGAGACTAGGTCATGGGGGTGATCCTTTGAAGAGCCTGCACACTACAGTAACCATTAGGGAAATCCGGAGGTTCATTTTCTCTGCAAGAGCAATGAACAATTCAGGCAACAAAGCAGTCAGAGAGGAGATAATTAAAGATGATTTGCTGAATAATTTATTTTGTGAAAATGAAGTTTAGAGTTTGCTGTTTCATGTTCAAGGAAAATGTCAGCACTTCAATAGATGAAGTTGTTTTCTAAAGGTAGAGAGATACGAGAAACACTAAAATATTAAGATGTGTGTTAGAAAACAGTGATTACATTTTAGAATTGTTAAAAAAAAAAAAAAAAAGAAGTCATGACAGCTCTGCTGTATTTTACACAAATTCTGCCCAAGCCAAAAATGTCTTAGTACATTAGTCTGACTTGCACCATTCTCTACAACATGCAGAAACTTTTAACAGCCTAATTGTAAAATCAGAATTGATTTCTCTAGAAAGCTACAATTCGGACACTATTATTGTTCTGCCATACACTCAGCATTGCTCTCAGCAAAGGTTTAGATTATATTTGACAATGACTAAATTGTCAAACAACATCAAATTTTCCAATGATTAGTCACTAAGAAAGCAAGAGTAATACCCTGGTGATACTTCACTGCTATAAAGCTATACTGCACATCAGAAACATGCACTGGACTCAGCGCACTAAGCAATTATCTGTGCTGATCTGATGGGTAGCAGGGCTATGATTTCCAAAGATCCTTTCAGAGCTTGCCTTGCTGTTCCAGTTCAAGCTGAAACAGAGGAGTATGTTGCAAGGACCCTGAGGAAAGATGTGAGAAGGACATTGTTAACAACATGCCCGCATCAATTCTCTTCTGGAAATAGTTTGGGTTGTAAAAAACAATTTAAATAATTCCGCTTGATTTCATTGCTCATGTTAAGACATGAGAATGGCCACAAAAATTGCCTGCTGATCAGCCAACAGTCAACCTGTAGCCGTGAGGTGGAGTAAGGGCACACACCAGCAGGTGTGGGGGTCTGGAGCAGACAGCAGTCCCCAGCAATTGCTTCTCCTCCCAGTTTAGTTCCATTGCTACAGGCAGTGGATGCTGGAACAACTGACATTTATCTACTTTACGTAAAGAGGGGAGATGATTAAAAAATGCATCAGCAGAGGAATCAATCTCACCTAACTTTTCATGCTTACATTGTAGACACTACATTAAAACTAAGCTTTTAAGCATCTAAAATTAGCATATACCCTTTCATCACAGGCCACAGGCAGAAATAATCACTGTAAAAGCCTAAAATAAGTCTCATGAATCCCACTCTAGAAATACCTATGCCTGTGCACTGACTGAATGGAAATCTAAGCAACTATTTCTAACACAGCCCTCAGTCTATTCCTGCAATTAAGAACAACCAACACCAGTCAGGATGTGATGGTTTTTATTAGCCAGCCTCACCAGTAACAGCCTGCTATAGCGAGGGCTCAGAAGAAAAGAAAGGGACTACACACGTATGTCACCCCGCCATGCCTAGTCATCAAGAACTGACACTTGTGTCACTGTCAGAACTAGCTTATTGCTCTCACCCCAGCAAAGGACCTGTGAAATCTGATCAAGTTACCAAGCTGGTAACAGTGAGCCACTGACCAAAACAGAGCAGTTCTGGAGATGCAAGACTGGATAAAAAATGATCAGGATAATATGAAAACAGTCTCAGTTCCTCTCCAGCAGGCAGTAAAAAATCAGGAAATAAAAAAGGATTTCAGGGAGAGAGTCAAAGGGAGATGGACAAAGAAAGCTTCAGCTCCACCAGATACAATTTCCCTGATTAATGAAGGCCTTCCTAGGTCATCAGGCAAATCATAGTTCTTCAGCTGAACAGTTAACATTCCCCATGACGCTAGGTAGGAAGAAACTTTATTCTCAGTGTGGTGAGATCAGGACCACAAGATGCTTTAGTCCTTCTAGTCCTTCACTACTCTAATTTCCAGAGGACCAACAGAGACAAGTGCTACACATCAGCTTTCAAAACGAGAATATCTCTGAGGGACAGGGAGACCACAACATCTGCAGGTATGAATTTGCAAGGAATACTTTCAAGAACAGGGTCGGGGGGAAAGTTAGTTCAAGATTTTGTGCAGAAGATAAATACATATTTTCAGAAGAGAAACTGATTTTTCCCCTTTATATCCATAAATATCATGCTAATAGGGAAGGAAATGTGGGGCCATCCTCCTATCATATTTTATTATGCATCTCTCAAATAAAGTTTCCTAGGTGTTTTTTTTAGCTGAGAGAATTATCACATGAATTACCATTGCTTTTCACTCTGAAAATAGGAACTTATCAATTTCAACTACAACTGACTATCAGAATGAAAATTTGATGAAACATGGGGTTCTTATAAAGTACACTGATAGCTGCAGCTGAAGAGACTTTTTCTTCTTTTCTGGAACATGTAATAGCAGTATCTGTATTTATTGTGGAATAAATTCAGAAATGAATGGCACAAAATGAACAGAAGAGGCTAGTCACAAAGCATTCAGTCACACAGTTTACTCATTTATACACTGTTTATCTTCTGGTATATGCCACAAGAAGTAATCATTTAAATAAACAACTTCTTTAGTAGGTAATAAAATGTTATTGAGTTTCCAGACTCACAACATGAGCTATGGCTATAAACTAGACTTATTCTAAACTTGCGCTGATTTGCAGCACTGGGAGTCATTTTAGAAACGCCACATTTGAAAGGGAGGCATTAGATTTTTGTTTCTCTATAGTCAATGTCTCTGTAGCACTCCTGGGAAGGGGTTGGGTGTTGGGAAACGTGCCCATGCCCCTTCAGCTACATCAGCTGTTATAATGTGCGATGTTACCTCCCCTGCAAACCTTGCCTAATTTTTACACTGCCCAAGCTTTTAAATGACTATGAACCACTTTCACATCAGCTACAGTTATCACTGGAAGTATTCTGCTGTAAATTACCAGCCCCAGCACACTGGGAAAAATCTGCCAAGAGATGATACAAAAATGACTTTGATCAACACTGGCAACGCAGACACAGAAGGACAAAGTAATAAAAGAAGTATTTCTCATTGTCCTAACCTTCCCAGTTCTGAGGTGCACCTGGGCTCCCAGCAACCCTCCAACTGGAGATTGTAGCCTAAAATTGATTCTGCCACCCTCTGCTTCTGAGCTTCTCGGAAAAGAGAAGCTAGAAGCCAGCCATACCTTTTTACTAGTCCTTTCGACTACAATCTTCTCTTCTGATGAAGCTGATGGCATCTGTGGGGAGAGTAGATGTGGTTTTGTCCCCCAATGACTAAGCTAGTCACTGGCTCCCTCTGGTAAACCTGTCTGCAGCTCACATCCTCTACTCTGCAGAGTCTCTGCTGTCCTAAGAATGCAGGGAGTTCTGGATACCCTGGGGAACGGATTTCATCGTACTCTAGGATGCATGAAACCTCCTTGACAGCTCAGCGGGTGCAGCAGAGTAATTAATATTGCATGCTGTCACCTGAGAACATCTGCAGAGAGCCAGAGACATGTATCATCTGTCCCTCCCAGACAAATACTATTTAGGCAAGAAAGAGGTTAGCAAGTTTTGGAGGATTCCTTATGTCCCCATTGATCCTATAAAGACATCTCTAGAAAAAGCTTAGCATTAAAAAGGTGTATTAACTTCTCTCTGACTCCAGCTCATAGCATGTCTGAGAATCTTACATACCAGCAAGTGATGCAAGTATGTTTTGTACTTTATATTTGAAACAAGGCACAGCTACACAGCATTGCATTATGTCCTAATTCTTTCCAAGCAAGGAACACAGTTTTAAAACTCTGTTTCAAAACCTGAAATACCACCTGGGAAGTCCCCAAAATATAAGGATTCTCAGTTTTGGGATGAGACCATACACTGCTTTTAGCCCCACTTGAAACAAATGAGAAATGCTACTTGGAACCTGTGAATACACAGTAGTGAGCTGGGCATCTCTGCCCAGTGGTCATTAGCCTCCAAGCTTTTGGTACTACCAGGTTTCAGAAGGTATGGTTTGGAGGTACCTGTGTTGATCTGTTCCTGTGCAAGCAAATTCAGTCCAATATACCTGGGTTGTACTCTCATAGAGGCTCTTGGCAGAGTTTTCTTCATTAATTTAACAAGGTGAGAATTTGTGTTGAAGTGTCACGGTGCAACACATTATCTATTCTTGAACCAACCACACCAGCAGGACACTGCACAGGGAAACCTCCAGTCTGGGTCAGTGTTTGCCAGAGGGATCTGAACAATGTGCTGTAGAAGAGTTATGGCTTTTGCTTCAATTTAAGACAGAAATTAAAAAAGTGTGGAAAGTGATTAAGAGGTGCCAACATTCTGCTTTCTACATTATGGGCAGCAAAGACTAGATCAAAGACCTCTTGATGTAAAATCAGGGTTGCTCCAGGAAGAGAAACAACAGAGACAATGGAGTAAACGAAAGAGATATAATTTCAGAAAGAAAGGCAAACAAAACAGGTGACTGAATGACACATTGCAGATGTTGGCCATGTGGCTCACTCTCGGTTACACTAGTGGGGCCAGTAGAAAGTCTAGAGCAAAACAATTGAACATTAGCTCTAGTAACCCAGATGGATCATACAAGACTCTCCTGTGAGTCCACCAGTCTTGGAAACTGTGCATACAGAAGTTGGAAAGAAAAGATATGAACACCAGACAAATAGATCTCGCTGTCTTGAAAACTGTGAGTACATGGTGTGGGCACCTGTAAAAGTTTTATCATAGTCTCTGAGGAAATCCCAGTCTTTTTCAACACAGTTGAGATTAAATCTTTAACAGCTGAGAAATTGCTTCTTCCTTTCACACCAAAATTTTTTCTTAATGCCTTTTCATTACTGTGTTGCTGACACAGAAACTTTGCTTTTTTTTTTTAATTTCCATTTCATGTTATAATCCTTCTTTATTATTGTATTATCTTATTACTACTTATCTATGTCATTATTACTGGAGTACAAAGTGAAAAACTGCATGAAGAAAATTACAGTAATTAAACTTGAACATGAAACGGAAGACCTTCAAGAATTTCTGCACTTCCATATAAAATCTGTTGCCACCATACGCATGACCAGGGAATGCGAGCAAGGACCTATTTTTTCCGGAAACATTAGCCATGAACTGCAAGATACTACAAGTTTTCAGAGACCAGAAAGGGGAAGGCCATCTTTTCTTGTACATTACATCCACTTCTTGTAACTGAGGTTCAACACTTTCGGGGGCAAATTGTAACTTTTTTTTCAGTCTAGAATAGAGTCTCATTTTTCAAGCATCCCCATTACATTTATTTATGAAGTAAGGGGCTCTTGAATGCACTCTTGGCAGAATCCGGCTCTGCACAGATAAACAAGTTGCCCCATGGAGTTTCAAATGTCACTGTCAGACAAAAGGAAATATCCTGGGTTAGATAGATGTATTATGACTAACACATTCAGAACTTTTACTTCCTTTCTGCTGATTGATTGAAGAATTATATCCATGAAATGGGATGATTTATACAATTTCATTGCCTCTCGGCTAGAATAAGCTTTTGCCAGCCAGATGCTCCTGGAGAACGGCTGCTTGCAGCATAAATCTGATGTCATTTTATACACAGCATGGCACACAATCAAGATGAAATGATCTTTAGATGATTCTTCCATGTGTAAATCATTGCAGGAAGACAATTTAAATAATGATATTTTCTTTTTTATTAAGTTCTTTGGATTATTTATTCAGATAATGAGCAATTGCATGCAGAAGAAGCAGATATTGCCAGGTTAATATTTTATTAATCCTTTACCTGGGGCAAATATCCTAGGAAACAGAGGAGCTAGCTGTCACTGAAATACTCCATACTGAAGGCATTTCCCAGACTTGAGTTCCACAGTGCCTTCTCATTATTACAAATGTTTATCTCCTACTTTTAACAGTCCCAGGCAGTATTTTATTTGTTTGTTTCTCCCTTTTTTATTCCTCATCCATACCCCTACATTTTTGCTTCCCTCTCAGAAAACAACAGTAAAGGGAAAGCTTAGGATTAACAAGTATAAATATAAACATGTAACAGTATTTTAAAAATGTGATTCTTTCCAGTCTCACTCAAGGCACTGTGCCTGCTCAGCATTAGGGATAATCCCTATGCAGGACTGAACTGATGAGCTGCCGGTGGGACCTGCTCCACCCACAATAACCACCGTGTTCAAATTCCCCAGTAGTGAAATAGTGCTGAGAAATTGCCTAGGCCCCGTGTTGTCAATGTACCAGGCTTCAAACAAGCATGGCTTTTTGCTTTATGTTTAAACTTTTCATCTGAAGGAAAGGCAAGTTGATGCCGGTGTTATCAAGAGTAAAAGCTTCCATATAACATTCAGAAACTAGCCCCAGAACAATTTAATTTTGTTTTATATGGCACACTTTTCCCAAAAAGCTCTTCATGGAGGTTGGATTAGCGATTAAGAGATGTGGAGGGTGGAACACATATGTCTGTGAAAACTGAAATTAATGTGATTATGCTAAGCAGAACATATTCTGGGTATCAGTGGTTTGCAAAGATTTAATGAAATGTGCCCCAAGCTTAGAATTTTCTCTCTGGAAAATAAAGCATGATATTCAGAGAAGGTTGGGATAAAGGGGTATTTTACGGGCAAGCAGAAGAAAATCAACTGTCACTTTATATGAAACACCTTCCTTCTGTTGTCCTCTTTTAGTTTCTACCATAATAAAGCAATTATAATAAATTTATGGTCCTGAAGCACTATTGACTCCTTCCCATACGCCACACTTTTCCTCATGGTGAAAAAAACATAGGAAGGAAACAAAGTGAAAAAATACAACACAAGCAGATACTGAGAATGAATGTTAGCAGTCACTACTCCTAATAGCCCATTATCAGGTTTAGTTCTGTGGAGAGATTGTGCTTTGGAGTATATATGAAACCCTAAAACATTACCCAAAGTCCATGAAATGACATCATTTTGATGTTAAATTTTGACAGATTTCATGAAGCATGAACTTATCCAGAAGGGCTAACAGGCTGTGATGCCAATAATTCTGATTGCTTTGGAAAATGTCTACATCCAGGTCTGTGAGTGAGGGTTTCCCCAGTGCAACAAATCCGGTCTTTTTTATTACACACATGACCGGAAAAGAATTTTAGCTTTTGCTTACGTCTGTTGCTCACCTTGTTCTCAACCACACCACACGTCCTGCAACCAACACCTTACATCCTATACAGCACAGTCAATCAATACACATTATAGCAGCTTAGTGTTGCAGGAGGATGGTGTGTTGTAACACATCAATAGAGTGACAAGCATGACAGGTCATTTGCAATGTAATGTGGCTTTCTAGAAACCAAGCTGTTGCAACTTTCTCACTTGATAGCGCCTCTAAATGCCGCAGTCACCTTTCATGGCTTCCAGAATCAACTCTGCCCACAGTGCTCTGAGGCATTTCTGCACAGAGGAGAGTACTCCAGCCACAAAGCAAATGTTCAGTAAGTCGTATTGGCATTTCTTCAGAAAATAAACAAAACTATATCTATTCACCTTGGTCGCAGAATGGCCAAGCAAGCAATTGAGCAAACTGAATCTGCTAGTTTGGTTTTAGAGCCACAATCAAAGCAACTGCAGATATTGCTAAATGATAGAAATTTGCATCTCGGTAACTCTAACAGCAAAGAGCTGCCTATTGAATTGCGTATGTGAGTGTGCTAATTTTTGTTGTGTTCTTCCAGTATAGAAAGTGCAATATTTAAAATTGTGTTCCAGATGCATTTATTTCTGAGAAGCATTCTGCATTTCTGTGTGAGCAGAACTTGTAGGACTCTTGCTCAGTTACTCATAAGTTCCACGGGCTGAATCACAGGCATGCCACAGCAGAAATAACCTGTGCTCTCTGCACTGGCAAGCAGTTGCCTTCAGGAAAAAGAAACCCAAGCCCAAGAATTTGTGCACAAAGTAGAGGAGATGGGAAAACAGAATTTCTTCCAAGCTGTCTGTGTACTTATATGAAATTAAAGCCACACCATATATATCTACAGGTGATGTCTACTGGAGTTGTGTTACAATGGAGAACTCTGAACACTGTCTATATTTAGCAGGTAAAATTAAGCAATTATATCACTACCACAACTGAAAAACTGACTAATTTTCATAACACAATTGATTTCTTAGCACATGGTGCCATTTAAGGGATTATAACAACTCACTAGGGTAATATCAGACTTGATTAGAAGCCAGGGGGCCTGATTGTTATCTCTGTTAAGCTAGTGAAAATCCAGACAAAATATAATTGACACCAGCAACTCTCAATTTACACCAGTGTAACTAAAAGGAAAGTCAAGCACTGTGTCTTTGATTGGGAAGTGGCTTTTCTTTTTTGCCTGAGTGAGTCATTTCCATATGTTTGAGTGATTAACAGTAATTGTTTTAACCCCCTTGAAGATATCAAAGACAGCGTATCTGATGTTTTCAGTGCTAGGTACCCTGAGATTACATGGATTTGAAAAAGTGCCTTCACATAAAGAGTAATTCAGGAAATAAAATACACAGGAAAGAAAAGTAATTTCTTACATAAACTTCTTTGGTGAGAAGAAAACTTTTGATTTGCTCAGCATGCCAAGCCCTTTGGCCCTCCACAAGTAAGCATGTAAAGATAATGGGCTGGATTTTTCCACACGTACTGAGGTATACAGGCATGGAAGTAAGATCTAGGTAGCTTTTCAGGAATTCCCATGATAGGTGTCACAAATCACAATCAATCAACAGATATTTCAGGGCTGGATTCATCTGAATTAAGACATTTACAACATAGGTAAATATGCTTAATGTCCAGATTGAGATTGGTGACAAATGGGGTCCCTCGTGGGCCCATAAAACAGCAGTGCTGTTTAATATCTTCATCAGTGACACAAGACAGTGGGATTGACTGCATTCTTACCAAATTTGCAGATGACATCAAGCTCAGTGGTGTGGTTGACACGCCTAAGGGACAGGATGCCATCCAGAGGGACCTGGACAAGCTCAAGAAGTGGGCATGTGAATCTCATGAGGTTCAACAAGGCCAAGTGCAGGGCACAGGCTGGTAGATGAAGGGATTGAGATCACCCCAGCCAAAAAGGACTGGGGGGTACTGGTGGAAGAAAAGTTGGACATGACCCAACAATGTGCACTTGCAGCCCAGAGGGCCAACCACATCCAGGGCTACATTAAAAACAATGTGACCTGCAGGTCGAGGGAGGTGGTTCTGTCCCTCCACTCCGCTCTTGTGAGACACCAACTAGAGTACTGCATCCAGCTCTGGAGCTTCCAGCACAGAAAGGACACAGACCTGTCAGAGTGAGTCCAGAAGTTATGATCTTATGATTCTAAGCTAGCTGCCCTGGAATATCCCCCGTCCATCTTTCTGAACTCTCAACATTCAAAAGGGAGGAGGTTGGTGTTTTGTGACGCCATCTTTAAGAGTTTGCAGTGATCTTTCTTTAATAAGATTACCTTCCTCATAACTGCATGTTGTTTTAACTATCTCTGGATACAGTTTAGCCCCCCAGCATCCCCTTTCTGTTGTGGAAAAAAGCTGCTGCACTGCCTGGCTGAATGACCTCCCTGTGGCCCAGGGTGCACCAAAGCAGATTCCTATGTCCTGGTCACTTCAGACACTATAATCCCATTGATTTTATGGCACCCGTTATCCACAGAGGAGAAGGGACTTCAACCATCATCCTCAGAATTGTATTTACATTTAAAAATAGAAGAAGACAGAATCAATTGAAATGTGGATGAGGTACAATATGCACTGAAGATGAGGCAATCTGAGGTTATGCACCTCTCCTGGAAAGCTGCTGCAAAGGATGCTCGTAGCACAGATGCTCCCTGCAGAAATGATTGTCCAGAACAAAGCAAGCAGCATGCACTCACTCGCCAGCCTGTCTTCCAATTTTCTCTGCTCACCAGTAATATACCTGCCAGCTTACCTTCTCCGTCGTCTTTTTTTTTCTTTTTCTTTTTATTCTAGTTTATTTTTATCATCTGCTGAGTATCATACACGGCAGGAAGATAACATATTTATCTACCTATGTGAACATACCTTCACAACCTCAAACACTGGCAGATGCTTTGGTTAGAAGACACCCTCTCATGGAATATTTTCTCCAAATTTACACTCCATAAGAACAACACAAATGTTTGTAAGATTTTAATTATATTTGAGTCAGGATTTTCTCTAAACAAATAAACGTGGTCCCTCAATGTTTATAATTTATACCTTGGAGAGGTCTGATACCACTTGAGAGGGAATAACTGACTGTAAACAAAAGCAGAAGTGATGAGCCAATTTTCCTTCTCGGTGCTGACTGAGCCCCGAAAGGAAAACAACCTGAACAGCAAATTGAAAATCATTCAGTTCTTGCAGGGGGAAGCCCTGTGAGAAACAGCTCTGCTGTGCCAGGTAAGTTAAGGCCCATGACATCCAAGAGCTCAGCTGAAGAAAGTCGTGGGACTCCCCTTGGAAGCTGCAGGCTGCTTCCCAGATGCTGAGAGAGTACGATAGGCTGCACACCCCACTGCTCAACTGAACCCCCTCAGTTTGGTCCTGCCCTGATTTTGTGCCTGGCCCCTTTGACTGCAGAGGTTGAGTTTCTCTGCAGTAGGTGCCTTCTTCAGGCAGAAAATCTCTCGGAAACATTAACCCAAACAGGCCAAGCATTTCTATGCATCAGCCTAGAGAAAATTCACACTAGGAGACATCTGTGTGACACTTTCTACTACAAGTTTTAGTGTCCTTGTCCTCTGCAGCTTACAGATTGGCAGAGGGTGGCTTGTCTCTTGCCTGTAAGTTTTGTCCTTCTAGGGTCAAAATATGGCCATATATGAGTATGTTTAAAAAAAAATTAAAAAATCACAGTTCAGGCAAAATACTAGCAGGTAAAAAAGCTATTATGGCAGCTGAAAACTGTGAAGATTTAATATTCTCTGACCATGCTCTGTCCCTCCACAACTCCCACTGGTGATTAGACATCTTAGGCACCACCTTCAAAGAGTAACAGAAGAATAAAATCTCTCAGGAAGAAATATTCTCCTGTAAGAACAGACAGAAATTTTCTGCAGAGCCATGGCTCCCAACTAGCCAATTACATCTTGGCAGCAAAGTGCAACAAGAGCCCTTTTAACATTTTTATCAGATCTGTCCTGGCTGAGCTGGCTGTGTACCATGCCCTGAGAGCTGGGAGAGCCGGGAAGCGGGAAGCACAGACACTTAGGTGATCATGGACTGAGTGAGCCATCCCACCAAACTTTCTGACATCTGCTATGACATCGAGCAAGCAAGCTCCATGCCAGCAGGGAGAAAGCTACTAATGGCAGAGACAAGAGGGGGCAGCCCAGCCCTATGGCCAGAGAGACAGGACAAGGGCAAGTAGAGGCAATGAGTTAGGAGGTACAAGGGAAGGTGTGGGACACTGTGAGTGAAGCTTGTTACAAAAAAGTCAGAAACTGTCTTAAAATGATTCTTCTGTCTGTGTGCTTATACTAGGCCTCATCTTCATTTCCTTCTCTCCACTAAACAAGCACGTGTGACCTATTTTTCATAGAGCTCTCTCTTCAAAAGAGGCAGCTTATGTCTCTGTTCTGCCAGTTCTCTCAGAAATAACGTCCTGCTCTCTGCCTGTACTTGTGCTTCATTATACCCAGAGCACTTTCCTACTACCAGATAACATTTTCTCAGTTGGTTTTCATTTCTGATGCCACACTGATGATTACATTTGGTACAAGCAGTAGTGCTTATGTTGTCACATGCTGCTGTCACTAGCACAGCATCCCGCAATCAATGTAAGGCTGGAAAAACTACTGAACTGCATATTTCAACAAAACAGCAGGTGTTTTGAACACCATTTATAACTTTAAGTGAACAATTTCAGTAACAGTTTTGTCAGTCCTTCCTAGAAGCAGTCTTAATGGGCAACAAATAACGAAATGAGGTTCAAGTTGTGAAAGAAAAGCAGGTTCAAGGGAAGGGAAATTATTATCATAAAACATTTGTATAGCCATGTGAACTCTGCACTGCGCTATACAGAACGGAGATCACATCTCACCCCTGCCCTAAACTTCTTGCTGTTGCTAAGACAACTGCATCAATGTAAGAGAAACAACGCAGGGTCTAGTGGTTAAGACCTCCTAAGAGGATGAGCTGGCTTTGCAAGAAGAAAGCAAAGGGCAGGATGGCTGCTCTGGTCATGGAATACTGAACAGAGGCACTCAACAAGTGCAGAGGTGATGGGGTTATAGTAGGAATATCCTATAGCAGGTGATATTTGGCCTTGTTCCCAGAAATGCCACTGTTTTTTTTGGCTGAGTCAGGCTCTAAGGAACATTATCAGGCTCCCAGGGACACAGTCAGGAGGTCCAACAACATCTCCGCAGACCAACGACCCCTTCTTTCTTCTGCCTGGCTTATTACAGGAGTAATGTATCTGCCTGAACCTTGAGTTACTGACCTTTTAGGGAAAGATTCTCCCTCCAACACTGGGCTTGAGGCCTTATCGCGGGGTAAGATGAAAATGACACATAGCAAGCTCATATAGATGGAGAAGATCACAAAGTATTTCACAGTATCAGCTTCTGAAGCCTATGTAGAAAACACTTAGCAGAAGCAATATCCTATGCCACCAAAGCACATGCATCCCAGCACCTCCCTACAAGTTTATTCTAGATGTTCTGCACCACACTTCCATAAGAGGATATCCTTTTCTTGACCCTTCTTACACTATTTACAGACAATCTTCCACAGAACATTGTTTGGATTATCTGTCTAATTGTCAGACTGTATCCTGCAGTATATCACAGGAAGTTGCATCAGTGACGTGAACAATTTAATGTTTTCTGGAGCAAAGCATCATTATCCTTCAAAGAAGCACACAGAAGAGCATACCTAAACTCCCTTAAGATGCTTCACTGCTTAAAGTAACGCTGCTGATTAGCCTTTCCAGTCCCAGCTTCTGGATTTAGACATAGAAGAAAAAGAGGATTCCAGACTAGGAAACAGAATACACGATGCAAGGCAGCAAGCCTCTATGACTTACTTTCTAAGGTGTTCAAGGTCTAAAGCAATAAGGAGTATTAATACAGTGAACTGCAGGTACTAAAGATACTGAAATCTGGCAACTTGTTTACATTATGGGGTTCATATGCTTCCACACGTTTTCCTCTATTTATAAAGCAATTCTAGCTCATAAGTTAATAAAAGAACTTTTCCTACAGAGAAATTGAAACCCAGCAATTGTGTCTCTCTTCCGTCTTCACTTTGAGAGACACTTTGGAAAATCAGAAAAGTTGTTTCAATTCCAGAGATCTCTTTTGATGCACCTTGATGGGAAGAGAAATCCAGCAGTAAATATATCTTCTAGTCCCTGCCTAGTTGTGGTCCACCACAACTAGGGCTTGGTGTTGCTCACTGAGATGACTGGTATGAAGTCAGTGTGCTTGCCTCCATTATAAGGCCTCCCTCATGATGCCAACTTATTTCTCCTTGGATTTCCTCCTATTTTATTAAAACTCCCATAATACAGCATCAGAACCACTTATAGTAACATCAGGATTGTGCCATGACAGACATGTGCCCTATATACATGTTCTGGGGTTTAAGAATTTTTATTATTCTCCCAGCTCATATATTTCACATGATTCAAGTTAATTAAATGGCAGAATGGGATATTGCCAAGTGTTTATTTCTTACTGAAATGGAGACAGCCATTTAAAGAATGTTGTAACACTAGTCACGTTTCACCACAAAGAACGAATACCTGTAATTATAATATCTGTGATTATATAATGTCAAACATAGGAAAAATAAGCAGCCTCACATTTTGAGGAATAATTTGTAACCTGTATTATCCACATTCAGGCTAAAAATGCTGGATTTTGTCCCAACCTCAGAAATAAAATATACCCAGCAGTAATTGAAAAACAAATGAAACTGATTATAATCTTCCCGTACTCTAGCTTGTGCATTCCTCAGCTATGCAGCAAACAGATGGAAAAATTACATTACGTGCACCAGGAGACAAATTTTTAAGGTATCTCTGCAAGCATCAATTTTCTTTGCACTTAAATATTTCTGGCCTTGAAGCTTGGGTTGCATTGCGCTACATCTGTGAAATGTTTGTCTGTTGGTTCATAACGTACTTTGACATTGGCAGCGGACCCACTGATGAAAAATATTGCTGGGTTTGTGAGCTTGCCTTTGCATTCAGACTGCGGGCAGCAAACAACATGAAGACAATTAGAAGGTACCAGATTATTTTGTAACTTCTGAAGGTAGTGGCATTAAAGATGAATTTCAAACACTAGGCCTCCAATGTTACTGGATAAACTCATACGTTCAGAGAGGCAAAGATATTTTTTTCGCTTCAGTAAAGTGAAATTTACTGAGTTATTCCAGCAGACACATTCAGGGCCTGGCAGAGGAATCACATCCCAGACATCCACCAGGGTGTTTGTTGCAGGACCTGGTCTCTGCCAAAGGGACATCCCACGGCCACCTCCTGGGCTGCAGCAGCAGCAGCGCTGGTATCCATTTTTGCCTCAGTCTCAATGTGTCACCGTGTCATTTGTGAAGGTTCAAAAGTTCCTCCATAAGGAGCCCCTGTTGAAGGCCGCAGTGGGAACACATGCCCAGTGTGAGCCAGAGCCCAGTGGGAGGCCATGTATGATGCCAAAATCCCCTCCAACACCTGAGAGGGGGCAGAGGCCCTACCGCTCCACAGAGCAGCTGCCCCAAGGGACACCTAGCAGGAGGGGAGACACAGAAGCAGAGGACATGGAAGGGATCTGCTCCTGTTCTTGGTTCTTCACAATTCCTGGGACATGTGAATGCTCTCTGACACCATGGCCGTGGCAAAGCGTTGGGGCCCACAAGAGGAGACGGACCACCAGACCATGGTTACCCAACACTGCAATCAGGAGGCCAAGCTGTCCCACTGCCCCACCACAGCCCTCTGACAGCAGCTAGGGTTAAGGGGAGGACATGGAGCTTTCCAGAACAGGGAAGCTCCATACTAGCTGGCCTTGGGGCCCCAGGCACCATAGACCATGTTCACAAACTGAATGGGTCTTCCACAGACATCAACCAACAAGGGGAGCTTGTGCTGCCAACACTGCCAGACCTCTCTCCCAGGGTTTTGAAGGTATAATAAAAAAGGAGTGAACCTCAAGTGATTTTTTTTCGTGAGACCAGGGCATTCCTTGTGCCCTCTCTGCTCCAGGTGCTGGTTACAATCCTGCTGATGATGGCCCCCGCCTCAGGCCTCATAGAGCACAAATGGTGTCTCCTCCTTCCACCCATCTGCCTGTTTCTGAAAGTTTTGTACAAAATAATGTCCACGAGGCTCCACCTTAAATCTCAGTTTTGCTAAAGTTCGTTGAGCTCAGCCATCTGGGGGAGCACAGGACAGCATGGGCAATACAGACCCTGTTTTGGAAAGAGAAGTCCACCATCAGCCCTGCCTGAATGGCCAGCCTTGGCAGAGTGCACAGGCAGAACCACCACAGCTGGTTCCCGGTCCCCAGCCCAGGCAACACTGATCCCAATCAGCCTGTCTTCGCATGTGGACTCACCCACTCGCTGCTGGGTGTCTGCTTGTAAACCCACCAGAAATGTGAAGTCTCCTTATCACAGCATCTTCAACCTCCAACACACAGCCCTCACAAGGCATAAAGACTATCTCTGGGTACCTGCTATTCTAATACGGTATCTATAGTGCCTATGCATATGCATCCATAACACAATCTCACCACAACCACTCTGTGGGGTTTCCTCCTTCCCTTGCTAACAATCTCCAACCACACAGGAACGGAAGATGATGTGACTCATTTCGCTGTGGAATGTCTTAAGGGCTGCTATAAAAATTGCAACAACAAGCACACAAGGCATGGGTAAGAAGCAATATACAAAAACATGGTTGTGGTTCTGTTTTACACACTGCAAACCATTGCCTTTGGCTGATAACATTTGGGTAAGAAGCAAGAAAATCTGCAACTTCAGTCCCAGAGAATTGTCTTTCTCTTCCTCAACAACCTGCATTACTGTTTAACAGGTATTTCGTGTTAAGCAGCTTTACTGGATGAGTCCAAAATGAGCATTAAATAAAATTTATCTAAACCAAACTTCATTTGCTGCTTATTCATCACAGAAAAGTATACCTGAAATTCAGCCCTGAATTGATGAGGTTTCATTTGGAAAAATGACACACATTCTGTTAGTATAATTTTCCAGATGAAACACTTGAAACACTTGTAGCTGTTACACAAGTTAAATTAAATTATTAGCATGTCCTTTTCTCCTGAAGGGAGAGACCTTATGCAAAAATTAGCCTCTGCTGAAAAAGTCTGCAAATTTCTACTAATTTCATCAGAACTTAACACTCACGTTTACATAAAAAGACTGATCCTGCATATTCACTGTGGCCTGGAAAATATTATAGCCAACAACTTATAGGTGACAGTCCCTTATAGAATTATAGCACCATTAGAGTTGGAAGGGACCTTAAAGACCATTCAGTTCCAACCCACCCCTCCCCCCCGGCGCCATGCCAAGCTTTTCTCCAGAACTTGCTCTTTCTTCTTTCAGCTTGCTAGATTGTAGCAGAGAACCATACTATCATTTGCCCTCAACTAGAAACCAGAGTTTTCCCTTTCACTGAATGACGTTCAACCCCAGTTATCAGCTATTTCGTTATAAGTTAGCTCTACATTTTTGCTTCTGCCTTGTATATAGCCATATTGATTTTTTTCAGTACAGAAATGCTTTAAGAAAATCAATGTTTCAGCAAATAGAGTGGAGTAGAAGTATCGTATAATCCCATTTGCCATTCCAGCATCAGAGATCATGGTTAACTTAAAGGAAATAAAGTGTACATGTGGGACAATGCATATAGGGAAAAACTGCAGAAAACATAGAAAATGTGTGAGTAGAGAAGCATGAAATGAAAAACAAAACAGAAAAAGAGAATCTGAAGTTAAATATAGTAGCTGTGGGCAGGACCTGGCTAATTTTAGCAATCTAAAACTTAGGAGTCTAAACCAAGCTAATCATCTTAGCTCTCTCCCTATAGTAAATAGAAAGAAGGAGTTACCTTCATGAGGGATACAACCAGTCTCAGGATAGGTCTCTAAGACAGGGCAATGCATCGTGTTTTACTATCTACCATCCCAAGGTGTAGGTGATGGGCTCAGAACAGATGTATGGGCTTAGGGTGGTTTAAAGTCAAGCGAGATAAGCATGTATCTGTAGAAGTAAAAAAGTGCTTTCATTTCTATTGAAGGAAACCAAAACACAAACTTAAAAAGTGAAGTGGAAACACCTCGGAGACTGACAATCACTTGGCTTTGAAATGCAAGGAGGCACAACAGCACAGCTGTCGGAGATCTCTATTAAAAAAATGTCCTTTCTATTAAACAGGAGCAGACCAAGGCTTGAGCACAAGCACCCAGCCTGACAGCCCGCGCTGCTTAAGCATTAGCTCGCTCTCCGGAAATGGTTGCATTGCTCCAACTAGCTCCTTCTGGCACAAACATGTGTTCAAGAGGACATCAGTGCCATTTGTTAGTAGAGTCATGAATAGCCCTGGTACCTCTAGCAGCACGGAAACAGACAAACAACAGCATTTGAAATAGATCTGCTATGAATTTTTAACATATTCTATAATCATAAACTGTTGGCTGGATATCTCTCAGAGGTTTATTCTGGAATATCTGATATATACAAGTTATTACGACAACCTATATGCCCAGCTATCAATCAGGAAATGGCTATGAGTGTATTGAGTTTGGCAGCACTCCGGAGCTACAGCCTCTTCTAACTACACTTTTTAAGGTTTTGTACTATGGTTGTATCATAACTTTCTGACATAGCTAAACAAAGGGACACCGGTGGGGTGATATTAAGAATGCTACAGATGATAAAAGCCCATTTTCATTGTGCTACTCCTAACTTAAGTACACATGACTATCACTATATCCACAGCCACTCTCTAACACAGAGGACAATTGGCATGGTAATAGTCCTCACCCACACTTACATACTGAGAATGTCTGAAAGACAGTATCCCTGCTCCGGATTAGCTCCTAAACTGTGCCCTAAAATACCTGGCCTATGGCAAAACAGTGTAAGGACTGTCCCATCAGTGTGTCACCACAGGGGACTGAGTTCCAGTGCCTGGGAATTATCATTGGCATTATTTAATTTTATAGTGTAATCTTTGTTCTGCACATTTCAACAATTAGTCTCACTGCAGTAACTGTAAACAGAATTCAGCAGTAATTCAGAGAGATATTGCTCTCCTATACACTCATGGAGATGTGATTTGGACAGGATTAGCTAAAGACAGTAGCTTTTGCAGATGTGAGGGCAAGTTCTCTACACGTTTTGCTTGTGATAGTCAAATTACCATCAATGAAAAAGATGCAAGTGACATATACAAAATTGACTGATTTTGAAGCAGGATCATTAGCAATACAAAACTCAGATTTCAACCTCCAGAATGTCATGTAAAACTCAAAAATCAGAACCAGCCTGCTATTTTTGTGCATAAAAGTACAGATCAACAAGTTTCTCAACCCACAGAGCAATCTACCTGCCGAAGATGTTAAAATATGACCCTAAAGAAGAGCTTTTCATTGAGCCACTTCCCAAGAGAAAGAAAACACTATACCACAGCCTTTTAGGCTCCACTCCCTTCTCCTCACTACACAGATTTTGGTTTTATAAACTGAATCTATCCTGAAAGCATTTTTACTTGTGTAATCAAAGTGGGAGGTAACATCCAAAGAAAATGTCGGAGCAGAGAAGGTCTTAAAGACAAAAACATGTAAAATATTTCTATCCAGCTCTATGGTGCCACTCAAAAATCGATTTATTATCTTCTTGTTTATAGGTTTTGGAACGAAAATGAGATAAGGACTCTTAAAGCTTTTTTGTTTTAACAGCACAGGAGTTGATGTAGAATTGGATGTAAACCTGGGTGTTGTACCTATTGAATAGATGGCCTTTCTGTTCAACAGTTTTAGCTTTGAAGATCAGATTCATTTGATCTTCTTAGCAATATCTGACATTTATTGGGTCAGAGGAAAGATTCTCTTATAATTGCTCATCAGTAAGCCCTTGTCTAAACAGTTAAATCATTTACAAGCACAAAACCTATTTGTTGTGTTTTTAAAAAGATGGGCCAAACTTGCCACTAGTATAATTGCATGTAGTTCCATTCACTTCAAAGAAGCTACACATGCTTACACAGCAAAGAATTAACCCAGATACTCTCAAAATGTTTCATTATTAGTCAGGCCATATAATAAATCAGATCTTCTGTTTGTGAAGTACTGCAATTTATGTCTAATGAATGCAAGAATCGGTGTATAAAGTAATTATCAAAACTGGAAAACAATCATTTGCTAAATGTGCAAAACCTCATCTATAATTTGCATTTTACAAAAATAAAAAAAAAACCCACAACACGACAACAGCAAGGGTGAAAAACATATTCCTTTCTTTCAGATACAAGCGAACACTTCTTCCTTGCCTTTTCTGCAAAAATCCCAATTTCAGCATCTTCTTGGCTCATCTAAAGGCCTATTGTCATAGAATTATTAACCCTGTCAGGCTGGAGCGGACTTCAGGAAATCTCTAGTCCCGAGTCACTGAATTCAGGACCAAGTTGTTCAAGTCTTTGTCCTGAAAACCTCCAAAGACAGAGAGTGCACAAGCTTCACTGTCCTCATGGGACAGTTTCCTGTTCTTCTTATATCCAGTTTGAACCTCTCTTGTTTCATCTTGTCCCTTGTCTCTTGTTCACCTACCATGGATGACTGTGAAGAGTCCAGCTGTGTCTCCTCAATGACCCTGTAGATGCTGGGAGTCATTGTCAGATCCCCCCAAAGCTGTCTGTGCTTCAAGCTGAACAAACTCAGTTCCATCAGCCACTCCCCATATGAGAAATTCCCTAGCCCTCATCATCTCAGGGAGCTTTGGTAAACTCCCTCAAACACCAAAAATTTGTTGATGTCTTTGCTGTATTGGGAGGCCTAAAACTGGATGCAATATAATTTGATGCAGTCTAACAATTGCCGATTAGAGGACAGAATCCCATTCCTCTCTCTACTGACTTTGCTCCTCATAATAGACCCCAGAATGCTGTTGCCCATCTTTGTTGTCAGGGCATGCTGCTGGCTCATGCCCCAGCTTACTGCTCACCAAAATCTCAGGACCTTTTGTGCACAGGTGCTCACCAGCCTGTAGTGATGCAGATGATTACTCTTTCACCAGCACTGGACTTTGCACTTGTCCTTGTTTAATTTAATGAGGTTTCTGTTAACATTTTCCTCCAGCTTGTCCATGTCTCTCTGGATGATGGCCCTGCCCTCCAGCAATCCCCTAGTTCTGCTCAGTTTTGTGTCACCCACTAACTTGATGGTGGGAGATCATGTCTCCTATTCCTGGTCACTGATAAAAGTATTAAACAGGATATGTCCTCACCCAGACCTCTGGGGAATTCAGTTCATAACTGGCTGGCAGATAGAGTGTGGCCCATTAATTACCAGTCTGTGGCCTCAACAAACCAGCCAGCTTTTCACCCTCGTAGTTGTCTACCTCATCTAGAGTGTATCCCAAGCAGTAATCATGGATTACGCTGCATTGAGCTATACTAAAGAGCTCTGCTGTACTATACACACCCTCAAACCGAACTTCCGTACAGGCAGCTGAGCTGCAGAAGATGACAGACGTGCTGTGGTTGCTGATCAGCTGGGCATCATCTCATTACCTGTCTCCTTGTCATATCATGGCTGGAAACCAACAGCCAGAAAGGACAAGTAAGAAGACACAAAATACCCTGGTAAACTACAACCCTTACTCATACCCATAAACAGGCTTCATGCCTGCCATGCCCTTCTCACCTGTACCAGGACTTTGGGCATATTTTATCAACAAGGACACCCCTTTCCCATAAGAACATGAATATCCCCAACACCTGCCAACAACTCTGACATTCCCCAGTGACTTTGCTAGTTTTGCCAGTACATGGCCAATTTGCCAAGTTATCATCCTTTTCATTTTACTCAGAACATGTATTGTCAAGATGATAACAAACATGATAATATATACATTTCTAATTAATACACAAATGTTCTAATTAATTCCCATAAAATGTCAGTCACAAAGTACAACAGACTTTTACAGTCAAGTTTCAAACAAAAATAAAAATCTAACTAATGACTCCCCTCCTGCAATGTTAGGTGATAAGTCTATTGTACATCTCTGCATGTGATCCGGTATTTCTCACAGAACATTCACAGCCCAGAGGAAGTCCCCAAACACAGGTGAAACAACACTCATGTGGAATGTCTAGTTCAGCTCTTCCAGAAGTAGAAGAAAGACCCTGCACAGAGACTTTCTGATTATGAAATCAGATGAACTTTCAAAATTTTCATTTTTATGGTCCAAGCCTCTTTCCCTAAAATTCCCAGAAATCCCTTATCCACCACTAAAATTCAGCATGTGAACTTCCAGAAAGATTAGGCATCCCTGGTAGGAAATTAGGGATGGGATTAGAAATGAGTTTATAACAGGCACCTAGTTTCTGTTTTAATGTGACTGCTTGTTTCTTATGAAATGACTAATACAAAGCATCTAAAATTAGGCCAACTGAAGTGGGGGAAAGAATGCTTATACCAGCTGTTTAGGAAACGTTTTCATTTTGTGATCTTCTACTCAGTTCATACATCTGGCAAAGAGCAAAGAAGACAAAAAGCTAGGTATGAAACACAAATTACTGACTGAGGAGAGGAAAGGAGAGGAGAGGGGAGAACTATTTCTGTTGAGCAGTACCTTACAACAATCATCTAGCCCAACTGCCTGACCATTGTCAGGGCTGAACAAGTTAAAGCACATTATTAAGGATATTGAATTGAGTAGCTGTTTGCAAGGTGTACCTTGCATGCCTACTGTATTACTTACTATTTGGCTTCTGCTGAAGATGCTCCTTAAGGAAAGTTCTTGCTCTCTGTTCATCAGAAACCTTGAAAGGATATCAAAATGGAGAAAAAAAAATAACAATTCACTCTAGGTTAATAGGGAAGTCTTTCAAATTACAGAATATTTATTAAAATGCCAGTTCATTTTTTTTCACACATGCACCAGTTTAGATCATGTTTGAACCATCTTACCAAAGATTTTTCTATTCATTTTATTGACTGAGTTGCTGCTTGCAATTCAGCACAATCTTTGGGCCTGTGCAGTGCAGCGCTATGAAAACTAAACATGCTGTAAGTAACTTTCAAATGTGGATACAGCACATTTTGTGGCAGGATGAATTCCTGGGTCTTAGAAAGCAAAGAAAATGAGATTTTCAGCTTAGAAGGTTACCCTGAGGATGCCATCTTTGCAATGGTGACCCGTTGCGAGCTGAAGTGCAGTGTGCTGGAGAGAGTGTAAGTAAGTAAATAAGATTTTCTTATTCTCAGAATTATTTTGATGAGAAATTTGCACATACTTTGGAAATTGAAATTATTGTATGACCTCTACTAAGACAATACTGTGAAAAACCAATGTTAATTACTAATAAAGTATTCTGACAGTACAGAAAAAAGCCACCTCTTACTCCTATGTATAGTGTACACTATTCTTTACATGCTATGATGTAAATTTAAATTGACTGCTTCTTCAGGAGGGTGTTCAGTAAACTTAACAAATAGAAAGTCACATTTTAGTATGCAAGCAAAGTTTTTTCTCTTTTTCCTTTATCTTATTATTTGTAGTTGAACTCCTTCACTACATACTGTTCCTGAACCTTCCTAGATAACTATTCATACTTAAGACATGGGTGAGAGGAGGAGTCTGACTGATATCCTAGAAGAATGAGATTTTGGCTGTGAAAATGAGAAATGTGTAATGTAACTAGACTGTGATCTCTCCCCATCCAGAAAAAAAAAAAAAAAAAAGGCATTTATAAATCAAAGTTACTATATAATTTGGTTACAGGTATTCAATGGACAAATGATCCTCTTTCTCAGTTACATATTTCCATTTATATTTAAAAAACTATTGATTCTGCAGGATGAGGAGGGTATATCTCTTTGCTTCATTATTCCAAGAGACACATGATAAATTATGCTTTTCTACGGACTTTCACATAGTTTCCTTCAGAGAAGACTCCTCTCTTTTCCTCAAGTGCTTAGCTGCTAATCCATTCTTTCACGGGAAGCGACACTCTGACAGAAGATGAAAAAAGCCCCTGCAAGTGTGTTAATCATGGAGTGATTGATGCTGCCATTACAAGGAAAGGTTAGATAATATGCTCAGTGGTTTTTCCTGCTATTTACAACACGGTGGCAGTCATCCAAACTGAGGACGGATCGGTGCACAGACTTCAAATTAATTCTATATGAGTCCTCTGAACCTAATGGCAAGACCGATAACATTCATCTATTTTCATTTCCCCTCCCTCTTTCAGCACATGGCTGAAGTCTGAAAACGTCTGAAATTCATGAGACTTTTATGGTCTGACTACCAAAGCCAACTTGTTGCTCAGGCTCCCCGCACACATCCCTTCTCATACCAGGGTCAGCCCCTAACAAAACCCACCTATCTTACTAAACAGAAAAAAAGGCAGTAGGCAAAACAGAAAACAAAACAAAACAAAACAAAAACAAAAAAAAAAAAAACCAAACCTTCCACATCTAATTTATAATTTCTTCTGTGAAATACAGTTTCACAGAACACTTTTGCACCCTGCACTGTCAACATGATTTCATATATTTTTGTTGGAAAAGAGGTATATTCTGGAATGTGGGTACACTGTTAATCCAAACAATATCGTGATGAGAGTCTGAAAAGGCAAACTTTTTAAAACTTCAGTTAATGCACTTGTCTTCATAAATTACTTTAAAGTATTTATTGAATCAAAGAGCAAGTTTCTATCAACAGGGATAAGTTCCAGCAGCACAATTAATGCAAGCAGAGAGAAAAGACAATCTACAAAGTCCATGGCCAACGCCATATGATTGGTAAAATAGAAGAAAATTACTTCTATACAGTACATTTAAATTTGTGTTTTCATTACTATGTATCTTTTTTACTGCCAGCTGAAAAGAAATAAAAAAAATTATAAAATAACATCTCAATATTCAGAAAAAAACAATTCAAGAAATTATCATTCTAATAAAATAACCTTCAGCTGTAAACCCAGGAATGCATTATTTATTTCCTTTATGCTAATTTATTCAATAATTAGAAAGATCAGCATTAGCTTGTCAGCACTTTAATTACTCTAAATGATTTGACTGATTTTACTAAGTGCTGCTTGCTGCGTTTTATACAAGTATAACACAACTATTTCACAGCACTTTAGATCTTAGTTAAGTATACCTGGGCAGTAGATCCTTTCCTTCTCCACTACTGTTTTTACAAATATCAGTGTAGTTGCTCTGAAGTAATAACTGTAGCAATGACCTGAGTTTTCCCTGTAACATTTGTTTTCAATACTGAACACAAAGTTTTCTAATAAACTGGAGATAAACTTCTTTGTCTGCTAGCCTGTCTTTCCTGGATTAGTCCAACTATTTTGTTGTGTAATACTTATAAAACTAAATCAGTCAAGCTGTTATCAGAACAGCCATCTTGTGTGGTCACTAAAATGACCACAACTGAGTATATTTTTTTGGTCCGAAAATTCTTTCCTTGACTTTTAAGAAGTGTTGTGAGATGCTCTCTTTCCATAAGGGATTGTTCAGCCTGGAGAAGAGAAGGCTCTGGAGAGATCTTATAACAGCCTTCCAGTACCTAAAAGGGGCCTACAGGAGAGAGGGGGACTCTTTATCAGAGAGTGCAGCAACAGGATGAGGGGTAACAGTGTTAAACTGAGAGAGTGGAGATTTAGATTAGCTATTCGGAAGAAATTCTTTCTTGTGAGGGTCGTGAGGCACTGGAACAGGTGGCCCAGAGATGCTGTGGCTGCCCCATCCCTGGAAGAGTTCGAGGCTTGGAAGGGGCTTTGAGCAACCTCTAGTAGAGAGATGTCCCTGCCCAGGGAAGGGGGGTTGGAATTTGATGATCTTTAAGGTCCCTTCCAACTCTAATAATTCTATGATTCTATGATAAGCAAATGCTAACAGAGTTATCAACATACTGCTTAGCTAAAAGCTTCCAGGAATTTCAAACTCATGAGGTATTTTTCACTTGCAGTCTCAACCCTGCCAAGTGCACCTGCACACCATTACACATTTGCTTAGTGTCCGTATTTCAGTGGTGTTTGAAGCAGGTCATGGTCATGTCAAGCATTCAGAGCCCACATAGGATCAAAGGCTCTGAACCAACATTGCAATTCATCTCCCTTTCACTTTCCCATGGACAATGAGTCAACGATATAGCAATGAGCTCAACAAAAGAGCTGCCAGACAGTGTTGTATGTGAGATACTAGAAACTAAAAATAAACAGAAAGAGGATCAGGTAAACAGAAGAAACAACAACACTCTCTTAATTCAGGTGCTTAATCTAGGTAACCAGAAGGACAGTTTTTAAACCATAACACAGCTCATACGTGCTATGAAGTCTAAATGTTCCCTATCACACCACTTTCCTATCTTTAGCAGGTATTAAGGTTTCCTGCTATCACTCTTCCTGCAGACCCCAGTAAGCTTCCCTTTGGTTCCTTTGTAAGAACCATTCAACCAGCACATTGTTGATGCCTCTAATCTCTTCTAGGACGGAAGCAGATAAAACCTTTCCGCCTAATGTGTGAAAAACTTGGTTCTGTCTAGTGGTATGTTCCCTTCCTGCAGCGCAGGGCAGCCTTTCAAAACGAAAGGTCTTACCCAAGAATTTCAGGAGAAAAAAAACCAACAAAAGAAAGTAAAGTTTTCACGTGCTTCCACAGCCACCAGTGTAAGTTGCCCTCGGTTTCGGGGCCTCCTGGGCAGCTTCTCTAGGTGACAGCCTCCCTAATGCTCTCTTCACTTTGAACTCACATCCAGGGTATCCGTATCCTGTTTCTGTCATCAGAAGGTAATGTCAGTCACTAGTCTTCCATTAAATCACCAAAGAAACTCCTTTCACAGTTCCCAGTACTTCCTTAGTTTCAGGCCAGATACATTTATGTAAATTGTATGAATTTTTATGCAAATCACATTTATGCAAATTGTATGAAGTTCAACCAAGCCAAGTGCAGGGTCCTGTATGTGGGACATGGCAGTCCTAGGTACAAATACAGGTTGGGCGGAGAATGGCTGGAGAGTAGCCCTGAGGAAAAGGACTTGGGAGTGCTCATGGATGAGAAGCTCAACATGAGCTGGCAGTGCGCGCTGGCAGCCCAGAAAGCCAACCGTATCCTGGGCTACATCAAAAGAAGTGTGAGCAGCAGGGCCAGGGAGGTGAATCTCCCCCTCTGCTCTGCATTCATGAGACCCCACCTGGAGTCCTGCATCAGCTTTAGAGTCCTTCGCATGAAAGGACGTAGAACTGTTGGAACAGGTCCAGCGGAGGGCCACAAAGATGATTAGAGGGATGGAGTAGCTCTCCTGTGAGGACAGGCTGAGAGACCTGGGGCTGTTCAGCCTGGAGAAGAGAAGGCTCCAGGGAGACCTTAGAGCAGCCTTCCAGTACCTGAAGGGAGCTACAGGAGAGCTGGGGAGGGACTCTTTGTCAGGAAGTGTAGTGATAGGACAAGGGGTAATGGTTTGCCTGTGAGGGTGGTGAGACACTGGAACAGGTTGCCCAGAGAAGCTGTGGATGCCCCATCCCTGGAAGTGTTCAAGGCCAGGCTGGATGGGGCTTTGAGCAACCTGCTGTAGTGGGAGGTGTCCCTGCCCATGGCAGGGGGGCTGGAACTGGATGATCTTTAAGGTCCCTTCCAACTCTAACCATTTTATGATTCTATGATTTATTATCCCCAACGCTTCACCTTTCCCATGCAACAGGGAAACTTAACTCCTCAGTCCACTGGATCACAGTGCAGAGAGAACAGGAAAAATGTTTCCTAAACATATTTATCAAAATTAATCCCCACATTCTCCACTGCTTAAGAGAAAGATTTCTTGGGGGAACACCTTGTTTGTTTTTTCACTACAGATTACAACATCCTACCTGTAAATTTTAAAGGAAAAAAGTTCAAATGCAGGAGGGTGGGGGAGTGTTTACATACACACACTGTACACTGCTGTCTCTTTCTTTTCATATTTACTACTACACACTATTCATTAAGTCAGAAACGCTACTCAACTTGTCCTATCTTTTGCAGCAGAAAGCCAGACAAATCCCTTTATCAGACATAATATGATAAAGTACTTCTTTGGCTTGCCAGTTCTTTCTGCTCCTTGCAATACATCCCACAACATACTCTAGCCCTTAAAAACACTTCCACAACTCTCTTTTTGCAGAATCATAGAATCATAGTTGGAAAGGACCTCTGAGATCACCCTGTCCAGCCATACACACACATAAAAACCCCTAGAATCTCAGCCACTAGAACATGCCCTGAAGTGCTACATCTACACATTTCTCAAATACCTCCAGGGATAGTGACTCAACCACCTCCCTGCCAGGTTGTTCCAGTGCCTGACCACTCTTCCAGTAAAGTAATTCTTCCTAATATCTAATCTAAGACTCCACTGCCACAACTGCAGTTCATTTCCTCTGGTCCTGTCATTATTCACTCGGGAGAAGAGGCCAACACCCACCTCTCTACAACCTCCTTTCAGGTGACTGTAGAGGGCAATGAGGTCTCCCCTCAGCATCCTCTTCTCCAGACTAAACATGCCCAAACACATCCACATCTTCATACGTAAGGTGTAAGAATCACATGAAGTGAAGCCAAAGACATGTCTGTGTGTTAGGGCCTTCTCATCTGTATTCAGCAGACCAGATTCCCATCAGTTTGTACCTAAACGTCTGTCCTAACACATAGTTATCACAGTCAGATAGGCAAGGTGATTTATCTTAATCACGAAGGCAAAAAAAAGCACTATGTTTCATGGGTAAAATAGCATACTTTGACCCATTTCTTTTGTAATAGCTGAAACTATAAATATATATATTTTTTCAGCTGTTCTTTCATTTCAGCAAGTTATGTACTGCTGGTAGGAGCACTAGGGTTTGAAAAAGGGTTCTTTGGATACAGTCTCCTAGGAAAGCAGAAGTTTTAAAACAGCAATTTCTTGTTTCCTGTGAATCAGAAAATGCCCCTAAGTGGTTCATAAAATCTTTTTGGATTCGAAGGGTGCAAATTATGCTTACGAGCAGTGATAGACACCTCCTCTAGATCTGAAGTTTTCACTGAAGAGAGGACTGAACAAAGCCATAGGATTTACATATTCTACCATGCTCCTATAAATAATGGCCTTATCAAACTGTGAGGTCAGTGGCAAGAGATCTCCTTGTCCTCTGTACTGACCTCCTTCCTGGGGCCAAGGGACATTGACTCACACTTCATTGAAATGTACCTCTAACTATTGACCCAACCAATGTCCACAAAACCCAAAGAATTATAATAAAAACCTCAAAGGAATAAAAAAATTAAAAGGTCTCTCTGTTGCCTACTAAAATTGGGAACAATAATGAGGGAGAGTAAGGCAAAAGCTTGAGTTCTCCTGCAATTTAAGAGGTTGAATAATCTTATCCAGTTTCACAGGAGCTGAAGATAAATGGAGAATTCAACAAGTCGTGTGTCCAAAATATGCATGCAAATGCCCAGAATAAGTTTTAGAGAAAGACATCATAGTATGGCTGTTAGCAAGGGGCTTCAAATCCTCTGCCTCCTTCAAATGGGTTGCTCCTAGTGGGTGGGATAACTTCCTCAAGTGAAGACATTTTGGTTGAACTGACCAGAGAGCTGCTGTGTCCACACACAAGCTTACTAATGATGGATAGTCTGGAGAAGAGAAGACTGAGGGGGGATGAAGATAAACACTTAAAGAGTGAGTGTCAAGAGGAAGGGGCCCATCTTTTTTCATTGGCGCCCAGCAACAGGACAAGAGGTAACAGGCACAAACCTGAATCTAGGAAGTTCCATCTAAACATGAGGAGGAACTTCTTTCTTTGGGGGTGACAGAGCACTGGAACAGGCTGCCCAGAGAGGTGATAGAGTCTCCGTCTCTGGAGACCTTCAAAACTCACCTGGACGTGTTTCTGCACAACCTGCTCTAGGTGAACCTGCTTTGGCAAGGGAGTTGGACTAGATGACCTCCAGAGGTCCCTTCCAACTCCTATAATTCTGTGACTGATTCTGTGAAAAGACAACTAGCACTTCTTGCCTCTCACCACTGTGACCTTCATCTGTTCACTTCCCTTCTTAGAGCTAAAATTGTCCAGTTTGAGCCAAAGCAAAGGGGTGAAAATTCCCACCATTTTCTTCTTGCAGAGCGTAAGCGATGCCTATTCACTGTAACTAGAAAGACTATGATCGCTACCCAGACTTCAGCTTAGTCCAGTGGGAGCTTTCTTCCCCAACCCCTTGGTGCTGCCTGCCAGCATCTGGGGACTTCTGCAGAGTTCACAAACATCCCCCTGTGTGCTGCCACAACTCTCCCTGTTCACTGTGCTTATCAGGTGTTCATTCATGGGAAAGCCCAACAAAATGTCTCCTTTGAAGGGCAGGTTGGGTTCTGAGGAAGTTCTGAGGAAGTTAATGGGAAATCCCAGGAAAGCAAAGAAGTGCAGGGGGTGAATGAGACCAAGACAGGATGGGAGACTCCCTTCCCTGCACACCCCAACCGCACGACCCCATGGCTGGAAAGGCCTGTGAACAGGATACCCTCCCTTCCCAGGCTCAGCAGTAACCCACGCAAATCCCTCATCAGAGACAGAGGCCATCACTCTGTCACATCGGAGCAATCAGAGATGAGGGCTATATGGGTATTCTGAATTGCTGTACTTTGGCTCTGCCTTTGTGTTTTGCCAAAGATTACAGATAGGCAAGTTTTTATATTTATAAATAAATTTCATATAAATATATATACATACATACAAGCATCTATTTTCCCAAATGGCAAAACCAGACTTACACACTGAGAAAGCAGACTGCAGTGATTGGCATTTAGCTAGTTAAGCAACCTGAACTGAACCAGGAAAAAGGAAATCAAGAAAAATGAAACATTATTTCACTCTCCAATCAGTTTGCTTAGTTACAAGACTCTCACAAAATACAAATGTGATATCTCTGCTAAAATTAGGGTATTAGTTCTAATTACTGGGCACACAAGATTCTCAAAATTTTGGAGCTGAACTGATAGCGTTGCTATGGAAATAAGCCTAATTACTATGGACCAGCTAACAAACTTCTCAGTGTTGCTATCTTTACAAGCTACCATTGCTCTCAAAAGTTTTTGGGTTTTTTTCCTTTCTCAAATGGGACTAAATATCTCTAGTGTTAACAGTAATTTAATTCAGACGTTCCAAGTCTGAGGCTACTCTAAGAACAGCTTGAGAGAGGCTAATGCAAAGGGAACACTAAGTGTAACTATTCCAAACAATTAAAACCACATTTTAATCAATATACTGCTTCAAACCTACCAGGCAATGCTAGTTCCCAGAGTATATACACTGATGATCGCATGCTCTTCCCAACTTTTTCCCTACCCCACACAGGAGGAAAACTTATGAGGAGAACCACCAAAGAGTGGTGTATGTGTGCATATGAATAGATACATATGCATATGAATATATGCATATGCATACATGCAAATGTGTATGAATATATGCACGCAAGAAAAAGACCATTCATGAGGAGACTCTTGCATTTTGCTTTCCTGCAGTGAGAATCCCCACATACGAGTGGGGATTGGGAATGGGGAGGTCACAGGGCAGAGGACAGGCAGCAGGGCTCATGCTGCAACATGACCATGACTCCACACGCTGGATGCTGACAGGTAAGGGCTCCAGAGGGGATAAGGCGGCTTTGCAGGGGATGGAGAGGACAAGAAGATGGGTGGGAAGCCCTGGTCCAGTCCAGGAACTGTCTGACTGCAGGGCCTGAGACACAGCTGTTGTCTCACATGCACCAGCATGGAGGACCCTACTCCCTCCTCACCACTTCCATTTGCTGTATATCTATATTCATCTCTCTTGAAAGAAGTCAGTGCCTCAGCCAAGCTGGGACAATAACACATGATGAACATGACCCACTGGCTACCAGCCCACAAGTAGCAAAATGCAGATCGTCAAAGTGAAACTCCACAAACACCCAGCAGCTGAAAATACTTCATTTCCAGCATCCAGAGGCAGTCTGCAAATTTTTCACCAACAGAAGATTCAACTTTAACAGATAATTTATATGCCATGAATAATTCAAGCAGTCCTAATAAACAGCTGAAACCAGAAAACCCACAAGGAGCACATCTTACAAGGTTTCTTGTCAGTGGACTGCAATATAAACTTGCTTATATTCAATCTGACAAATGTCACTCTGCTGACTTCAATTTAGTTACTCCTAATTTCTACCAGTCTGAGAGCAAAATAATTTGTTTAATTTCCCAAAGGATAAAAATACTGTTCAATTCAGAAACAGTAGTTTTTTAATGGATTCTTCATATCCATGTTATTTTCCAAAGATTTTCTTAAATCTATTTAAAATCACACATACTTGCCAAATTGCACACAGTAATAATTCAGAGATAATTGATCTAAGAACAACTTTACAGAAGAAAAAAAAAAAAGTGAAGCAAAAATCCCTCTGAACTTTCAAGACTATGAAACTGCACTCTAGATTGTAGAAAACATTTTCAAATTGGTTCAAAGTTGAGGAACCGTGTCTGCTAGTTAGTACATATTTTTTCCTTGATGAAACTGCAGATGGTACCTCAGTTCTTGAATTCACAGAACTTAAGCCCAGAGGAATGAACCAATTATCTAGTCTGACCTCTGTATATCATGAGTTATTAAATTACATACATTAGCCCCTTTACTGAGCCATAGAAGTGGTGCCTTAGTTCCAGCCGGAATTTCAATGGTATCAGCTTTCAAGTATTAGTCCTTGACAATCCTTTCTTCGCTAGTCCTTTACTGTCACTGTCTCTTTGTGGTGAAGTTTATATATGACATCAAGTCACCCTTCAGTCCTTCTTCAAGGTGTTCAATGCCTGTCACTGTATTTCCTTTTCTTATTTCCATGGTTCCTGCCCACACCTTCTTCAGTTGTTGATGTTATTTTTAAAACAAGGATATAAACACTTCAAAGAAAGGCAAAAGCATCTATTTTTCCTGCCCTGTGGTTTACACACCCAGGGACTACAATCAACTTTTGGCTAGAGCCTTACTCGATGCTTCAGCTTTACAGCAAATATTTGGAGGGAGCAGAAGCAATATCATGCAGAACTTGTTTCTGCAGCCAGGTGGGTTGCTTCAGGCTAAACTGGCCTCACTGAGAGCAAGCAATGCCTCTTCCTCTGGCTCGGGCTTCCTAAAGGAAAGACAGAGAGTTTCTGATGCAGAAGATAAATTCCACTGGAGTGGGTACTGAGCATCCCATACAGCATGGGATCTGTGTGATACAAAACAGACACTGAAAATACATCTGCAGAGCTTAACTTCCTATAGTTTTTAGCAGTATGATTGCTGGCATCAGTGGAAAAAGCAGACACTGCTTAAAGAGTTCGATAGTGTTAGCAGCCACCTGCACAGGGGTGTTTCCCTGCAGCAAACTCCCTCATTTGGCCCAGAAATGTACCCCATGCGAAGGGAAGAAACAAATCTGACATGATTTGCATTACCCTATCTGCTGCTCCTGGAGCAAGCCCTGGGGTCGCACACGCTCCCTGCAGCTTGCTGCCTCATGAGAAATAGTCGGGAAAAAGAGTGCTGTTGAACTGGCGCACCAAGCATCAAAAGAGACAGAAGGCAGGTTTAAAATACACCAAGTGTGATGCAGAGATCTTGAGGCTAACTGTTCATAAGCTACTTCTGGAATCTCCTAAAGGACTTAGAAGCTTATTACTTACTAGCTTATTCCTTATTAGTGCAGTACCCCACTAATGCAGCTCTACTACCCGCAGGATTCACTGTGGTGGGGACACACCGGCACATCCGTGGTGGCATCTAAGGAAAGACCAAGCCTTCTCATAGGTTTCACGGGAAAGAAGCATCCCAGGAAATTAAGTGGCAGGAAAACCCACTCCTGAAGAATGCAAATACCATCTGACTGCCAGGCAAGCCTCTGGGACTAAGTTCTCCAAAGGTTTCCACTCTCTCAGCTCTAATAAAAAGAGGAGCTGGACTCTGTTCTCAGTTGTCACTAATAAACCAAGCCACACAGTGAGTCCCTGTGTCAGCTTCTGAAACTTACTTAAAGAATCATAGAATCAAAGAATAGTTTGGGTTTGAAGGCACCTTTAAAGGTCATCTAGTCCAACCCCCATTGCCATTAGCAGGGACATCTTCAACTAGATCAGGTTGTTCAGAGCCCCGTCCAACGCACCCTTGAATGTTTCCAGGGATAAGACATCTACCACCTCTCTGGGTAACCCATTCCCATGCCTCACCACCCTCACAGTGAAGAATTTCTTCCTAATATCTAATAAAAATCTACCCTCTTTCAGTTAAACTGTTATGTCTTGTCCTGCTGCTACACTCCCTGATAGAGCCCCTCCCCATCCTTTCTGTAGGCTCCTTTTAAGTACTGAAAGGCTGCTGTAAAGGTCTTGCCAGAGCCTTCTCTTCTCCAGACTGAACAACACCAACTCTCTCAGCCCAGCTTCACAGGAGAGGTGCTCCAGCCCTTTGATCACCTGCATGGTCTTCCTCTGCGCTCGCTCCAACGAGTCCATGTCCTTCTCACGTTGGGAGTCTCAGAACTGGATGCAGTACTCTAGGTGGGGTCTCACAATAGTAAGGAGAGGGAACAGAATCATCTCCCTTAACCTGAGAGCCACACTTCTTTTGATGCAGCTCAAGATAAATATCCAGCCCAGGATGTCTTATAGTCTGCAGAATAATCACAGTGTGCACACATAGTCTCTTGGCCCAGGCGTGAGACACGCACACCACCTCCGGAGCAGGGACAACGAAGCTGCGTCTGGTCAGGAAGAGACACATTGGCCACGCTCCAGCCCCACCAGCGCCCTTCCCACACTGCACCCCAGCCTCTTGTCCTCAGGCTTTCGCAGACTAAACTCTTCCAGCACAGGTCAGGGCACCCTCAACCCACACACCAATTGATTTTGCGTAACCTCCTCCAGCAAAGCAGCGTACACCGTGCCTTTCCAGCAATAAATCATGTCAGTTCGGACCCTGCCATTACATACCTGCTTTGGTTTTGTTACCAGCAATGCTGCCAGCCCTCGACTGAACATGCAGACCCCCTCTCGGACTCTGTTCCCACAAGAGCAGCAGCCCTGGGGTCTGCTGTCACACTGGCACCCTTTCTGGAAGGTGCAGTAGCTCCACCTGCTCCCTCCTCCTTAAAAACAACTGGGAGCCCTCAGCTCCCTGTCACGCTACTGGAGAAGTGATGGCCTTGCTTCAGGTCCATCCCCAGGGCAATCCCTGGGGACAGCACAACTTCTTGCACAGCGCCTACTTGCACGGGCAGCATCTCTGATTCCCCTGGGCACTCCCTTTCTCCAACCTAATTGTGCTTTCCCGGGAAAAAAAAAGCACTGCAGCGAGGCAAAGTAACACAATGAATACAGGGTGGGAAAGAGAATGGTGGAGGGAGTAAAACTGTGTCTTTAACCTTATTCTTGACACGTATTTGGCTTTGAGTGCTGCACTATGCAACTTTAATAGAGTTTCCCTGCAGTGGGGTTACACAGATCCGTGCAAGTGCCTGCAGCATCAGCAGGCTTTGGGGTGGGGGGCGGGGATGGAGCATGCCTGCTGGGAGACCTCTCTACAAAAAGTATCTGGGGCTCTGACATCCCCACTGAGATGAGGAGGCTCCAGTCTTCAAAGGCTCCTCTGAACTCCCTGTATGTAGCCAAGTTTATTTACTCTGAGGATATTGATCCCCTCCAGCCAAGAGGGTGCAGAAAGGGCTCGTGCTGCTACAAGAAGAAGGTCTGTTTGTCATGACCTTGCATTTCCTGAAACGCTTGGAGAGCTTTCTGAGGCAGCTCGGAGCAATGCACCGGATCAGGTGGCTAATTAGAAAACTGACTGACTTTGCATGCATACCTGATTCATATGGAGATTGACAGCGGGGCTCATGGGGTTTGTGCTGTATATAAACATCAGCTGGCTTTCAAATGATCATTAATATAACTTCCCCAAAATCTGCAGCACATTGAACCCCTTTTTGTACAAGCACAATCAGTCCATCAGGTTTAAAGTTGTATATGATCCCCGCTTTCCCAAGGAAGCATTTCAAAAATTACTTTGAATATAAATATTCCCTTTTGCACTTTCCTCTCTCTCAAAAATATTGTTAACTGGATCTGTAAAACATCTAAAATCAGGTTGTCATCTTTGGACGTAAGCCATGTTTGGGATATCTCACCCAGAAAGGCAGATGTTTCACAAAGTTCTCGCCATCTAAATCCGGAAAACTGTGTAATGAAAACTATTTTGCAATCTTATCTATAGTTTTTGTCTCCTGTATCCTTTATAATAGACATATTTACAATACATGGGAATGTATGATATAGTAACTTAGATAGTAGTCACTCAGACAAAAAAGAATCAGGATGGCATAAACCCACAGCAGATTTTAGCTTCTGCCCTTTCCAGAGAATAATAGCTGGGTCCCAGGCTCTGCAAATGATGGATTACATACACACACAAAACACATAGACACCTGTGCAAAGTGATTCCGTAAGAAAATGTGGGCATCATCTCAGGCTAATTTTCCCCTCTGTCATTTTGCTAAAGGCAGCACTATGCAGAATGTGGTATTTGAAACTACTACATTCTGAATGACTGATGTGAACACATTTGAATCTTACCATGTCCTCTACACGTCCCCAAATCCAAGGCCAATTTCACTGAATGTGCAGCTAGTCCATTCCATTCCCCAGCAAAGATGCTTCCCAGATGAATTTGCAGAGCCTTTAATATGAGCATCATTTGGTCACCACCCAGTTCAGGCTCATGGCAGCACTTCTATTACTGCCACATCTAACAGCAGATAGTGTTTGCAAACATTATTAGCAGCGCTACAACACCCTATCTGAAAATGAGACAAATATAGTATGTCATAAGTCATCCAAACCTGACACATAATATCAGCTAACTATAGCAAAACTTACACATCATCTAAGTGCAAAGCACTTTTTAAAATTTCATTTCATATTAAGGTTCACAGTGTGGTGGTTCAGAAGTAGCAATCAGTAGTAGGACTCTCACCAGCTCAAGCAGTCGGCTGACTTGACAAGTAAGTGGGCAGCTCTGGACTTGTCTTAGGAGCGTGGAACACCACTGCTCTGAGATGGAGGGAAGGGACTGCCATGGGAAGGGACAGAGATGAGATGGAGATGGAAGCATGCCCTGCCTTGGCCAGGGCTCAAAGACCCAGTGACAGAGGAGTTAGAGCACAGAGAATAGACATTTGATCAATTTTGACAAATGGTGGTAATCAAAGAATCTGAACTGACAGTTATGAGAAAAATTAAGGTCTCCCAATAGCCACCCAGTAACCCAGGATGGACATGCAGGCATCTGTGCCCCACCACACATGTGGGGTCACTCCTGAGAGCTGAGGTGTAGCAGCATCTTGGGGCCATGTATAACCAGTTGTGATCATTCAAGGTGCCCTGTATGCCAAAGCATCAGAGGACATGCCTGGGGAAATCAAGATACATGGGGTACTAAATGAAATCTAGCACTCAGATCTCAAAGAGAGGGCTGCCACAATTTTCTTTAAATTCAGTCCTTGTCTGCCTTATTTACTTGAAAGACCCTCTTGATGAGTGGGGAACAAGGAGAACTATGACAACATGACAGTGACTTCTGCTTGAGGAGAAGAAATCATTTTGATCAAATGGGTTAAAACTGTTTTTCCACAATGTTAACATCTATTTTGTATGGATACCGTACGAATAGCTGGGAGAAAAGATATGCTTATTAACTTTCCAGGCTTTCAATTAAGGGAGAAAGAAACCCCTAGCTATTCACATCTAAGTCTTCTGAGAGATCCCAGAGAGAGGAGAAAAGACAGGACACTTCCAGTATTTTTTGGATAAAGAAATAGAGCAGCAGAGGAAAAAAACTTCAAGTGATCCTGAATAATCACACTGAAGCAAAAGCAAGTAAAAGTGTTATCTTTCAGTTTCTCTACTAATCACCTGGCTGCACAAGCAAGCTTTTACAGGGGCATGATGAGGACACAGAGCCTCCAGCTCTTCCTGGGGCTGCCCCACATCGGGTAAGGGATATGGCCCTTCTCCATGCACATCCTCCAGTGCCTCCCCTTGCTCATCTCCACACCTTCCCTGCTCTCTCATGCATCAGGAGAAGAAACATTTGACCAAGAGGTCTGATTTTCACTAATGCCTGAGGTGGCCCCTCCAGCAGAGCAGCTGCTGTGTCAGGGCCCTTCAGATCAGAGCACAGCTCCTGCGGGAGGCCAATGCCACCACAACATGCTCACCCCAGCCAAAAGGCACATCCAGGCTGGCACTGCTTCCCAGCCAACAGCAGCCAGAATCCTTGTTCCTGGAAAGTAAAAGCATTTCCTTTTCCACATAGCCATAAATCAAGAATCCACCTGGTTTCCCCAAGTAAGGCTAGAGGGATTTATTTCCATGTATGCACTTTATGGTTCCTATTTTGCTGCTAGAGTTGCCTCAAAGGGTTGATTTTCTATGCAGAGATCAGAAATGCAAATAATAGAAGAAATTAAGACAACATCCAGAAAGTGTTGTAGCAAGTCTTGTCAAAGCCAGACTGCAAACTACAGCGCTGCTTTCATTATAAATGCTTCATTCCAGGAGCCCACAACCTTCAATTATTCAAATGAATGCTAAGTTGCTAGAAGAGGACTGATGTCCAAAGCACATTTTATTTTCTTCACAAATTCCTTTCCAAGAAGCTGCTCTGATGCAGCAGATGATAGACACCAGTGTTGCATGGGCAGAGACATACATACCTTCATTCATAGAATCATAGAATGGTTAAAGCTGGAAGGGATTTTAAAGATCATCAAGTTCCAACCTCCCTGCCATGGGCAGGGACATCTTCCACTAGAGCAGGTTGCTCAAAGCCCCATCCAGCCTGGCCTTGAACACTTCCAGGGATTGGACATCCACAACTTCTCTGGGCAACCTGTTCCAGTGCCTCACCACCCTCACAGGAAAGAACTTCTTCCTAAGATCTAATCTAAATCTTCCCTCTTCCAACTTAAAACCATTACCCCTTGTCCTATCACTACACTTCCTGACAAAGAGTCCCTCTCCAGCTCTCCTGTAGGCTCCCTTTAGATACTGAAAGGCTGCTCTAAGGTCTCCCCGGAGCCTTCTCTTGTTCCTCCTCTCTGTCTTGCAGTTCTCCTGAGACCATCAGGGTAGGAACACTGGACTCTGCACTTTGCATAGACTCCTCCTTCAGGACCCCTCAGTACCATCAGCATATTAGCAGAACAACTGCTGTCACCCCTTCAGTTACTCAGGATGAGACCTTTTATCCTTCCAAGATGCAAATTCCCAGGTGTCAAGTGGGCATAATGACATCCAGCTCTATATTAAGAAAAAGCTATAGAAATGTTAATCAATTCTAATCAATACCAGGTGCTGTGTCTGAAATGAGATGGTGGTGGCAAAATGGCAACAGCAGAGATGAGGTTCCCCAGCAAATACTGAGGGTACAGTAGGAAAAACCAGTAGCCCCAGAATATCCCTTGCATTTAAAAACAGGCCAGTGGGACTAATGCTGAGGAGCTCTGGCATTAAGGGGAACCAGCCTAAACTATCTGGCAAAGATAAAGTGTTTTGGTTTCCAGTACTATCCACACAACCGTTTTCATTAAACTGGATCTTGCATCAAATTCACAACCTGTGCTTGCAAGACCCCTCACTGACAGCCACCCTGTCAGAACAGATCTCTGTGTGCCCTCCCTCTACCACCGGGACCCACACAGCACGCCCCAGGACAGCATCTCCTCCTGCTCACCACACTGCCAAAACCACGGAGAAAAAAAAAAAATAAGTGATACTTAGGTGCGCTTGAACACTTGAAAAACACTAACGGTTGTTCCACTTCAAGGACGGGAGAAAAAAGGCTGAGAAGAAACATTTATTGTTCAGTGGAGGAGATGGGACATGGCCTAAAACTGAATGACAGAAATGTATAGCAAATGAGATACATATTTAAAAAATGAGCTATCGCTAGCAGAGCAAGTCCAAGAATTATTCAGGGAAAGAATACAGAGCAACCAGACACTCACGATACAGTCCACGCAGTCCAGTGATGGACAATAAACCTGTCTTAACCAAGACAACAAATTGAATGTGGCTCCCTCCCTGCATCTTTCACAGACCACCAGCTGCCATCTGTATGTTTCCATATTCATCTATCATTATCGCATACTTAAAACTGTCACAAGCTCCATGAGGTCACCCCTCACAGTGATCCCTGTCTGTCTTTCACATAAAAATCAATGGCAAAACCAGAGTCCCAATGGACTCAGTCTTTGTTATTTCTAATCCTGGAGACAGAACTGTTCTTTTTTTTTTCCATAGGTTAAGCACCAAATGAATATGACCCTGAAACGTTCACAAAAGAGCAGCAATATCTATCTGTAGTACTTGAGAGAATAAGATATTTTTATAGCATTCAAATATTGCTTCCTTTTGCCTTTTATTTTTATTTTTGGTATAATAATTACCTTATTTTAAACTCCCACAAATTATGAACAAAATCAGATTCTTTTAATTTGAAAATGCAGGGGTGTCCTATTCCAGTTTCAAAACATTTTTGAACATTCTATAAAATGAAAAATTCATCTAAACAGTTCTGAGTTTGGTCCATCAGCATTTTCTGAGGGGAAAAGAAAAGAAAACAAACAAAAAACCAAACCAAAACCCTACCCCAAAAAAATCTTGGTCAGCTCTTGTAAAGATGTGCTTTTAAAGATTCCCAGCTGGGCTGGCAGGAGGCATGAAATATTAAATGCTTTAAAAAGTCTAACTACTTTTCTGTGCATTCATATGGAAAGACTCTGGGTTTTTTGCCTTTCTTACCTCAAAAACCAGAGATATATAAACTGACAAAATGGAATTACTTACAAGTTAGCACTGAAATTCCAATTTGTCACTGCGTAATACAGTAGGATGATCTAAAATCACAAATCTTTAACAAGTCAATATTAGCTGTGAAGTGTTATTAATGCTGAATTCCTGATGGTTTGCCACCCTAAACTAGGTACTAGATGAGATTAGACGACAGGGGGGGGTTTGTCACTGCTCATTCTTGTGTTTTTATGAAAGCAATTTTCTAGCTCTCTAAAAGATGCCAGGTAAAATACTATAGAAATAGAACACACAAAATACTACAGTAAACAATAAAGAGACACAGCATTATCATGTCTTCTGATAAACAGTGCTCCTACCTAATTATGCATCCCAAACATGAATGAATGCAAATCAGTTTTCTCCTGTAAGATATAATTTCATCCACTCCAGTGACCTGAACCACAGAAACAATCGTCAATATTTTACCCTGACACCCAGACATCCATTACAGGATCCCCTCCCGACATTCTTCTCCCAAGCAAGGAGCGCAGCTCTCCTGAATCAATTAATCTGCATTTGCTTACATGCTTCCCCATCTATAACGGCACTGATTTAGTAAATCCCTTTGGAAATTAAACCTTGATATCAAACACGTGAGCTGGCAGAATTCATCAGTGACATATGGATATTCCCCAGCTACAGGAAACAGGAATTTATTCAGCTCAGGTTTGTTGCTGGAAGTGTTTCCCTAGCACGCAGGCTGCTTAATTCTGCTAAAGTATGTGCACAGGGTGTCTCAATAATAAAATGTGCTCCTACGAACCAAAGTGTTTCAGTTCCTGGCTCTGGCCGGGAGCTACACACCTCATGCAGCTCGGTGGGGCTGGTCTGCTCTCTTTCGAAAGGAAACTTTGCAGTTGACAGGAGCAAAAAGCTCAAGACATGCTTATTTGAAAACAACCTTTTCAACCTGCATTTTGAGTACAGAAAATACTGAGCTAGTTAGAAGCAGCCTAACACAGGTATCAAACTATTTTTGTTGCCCCTGTACCTGGGCAAAGGTAAGTATAGCCCAAAATAAGGACCTGGCACTCTGTTGACTCAAAGAAGAAGCTGGGGGCTCATCAGCAAATCCTGCTGATTTGCTGTGGCAAGGGTAGCTCACTAACTTTGAACACAAAGGGGATGGGCAAGACCAATTTTGCAAAAAATAAAAATTAAAAAAAAAATAAAAAATAAGAAAAACACGAACCCCTGAGGAGTAACAACAAATTACTGAATTTTATGTTAGTGTTTTTCTTAAAGGACTCAGCTCCAGGAGGCATGAGATTAAATAAGAATGAAAGCTTTCGCTTAAAAGAAGTAAGTTTCACGGCATCAGAGAAAAGCTCTCCAGTGCTCTGCAACCTTCTCGTTTCAGCATATCACCATCCTATCAAAGAAAATTGCTAATATCACAACCTAGCTTAAAAAGGAGTTTTTACTCATTTTCAAAACCGCACTTCAGGCCAGGACTTTTTTTTACCACTCTCTCTTTGGGTGTCTGAGAGTGATATTTCTGATTTCTTCATAACAAGAACTAAATCTTTGATTTCTGTCTTCAATGAAATTTGGGATCTGAGTCCATGCAAGAGCTGGCTTTCCTCATTTATTTATTTTAAGAAAGAGGATTAGGTGATAATTTGTGAAAAGCAAGAAACTGCGGACTGTTTCTTTAGGTTCGTCCAACGTGTATACCCATTCAATATCTGAAAGCAAACGCTGAAATCTCACAATGTGTAGAGTCAGGTTTCCCTTTACCTGGAATTTGTATCATCCTGTTCAAATACACACACAGTACCATGATTTGACACTGCCCAGTTACAATCCCAAACTTCACACTAAAGTAACTCATCAGTAGCGCTTCAGAACGTCAAAGCCATTGAGCCACTCCAATTGTTTTTAATAAAATCTTTGTGTTTTATTTTGGCAAAAAAGTAATTTTTATTCAAGACTTCCACTCTTCAAAAGAATCTGAAATATTGTAAGACATTAGCAAGCTCCCTATAATTTTGTGAAGAAAAAAGGGACATTTTTGGAGCAGTTGACATTTTAGTTTAAAAACCCATTGTAAGACCTGAAGGGACGTGTACAGGCATCCAAGTGCTGTCTAAGTGAAATTAGCACCAGTTATCAAAGAGAACAGTGAAGTCCTGACCAATCCAGGTATGGGCAACAGCACCCCATGCAACACTTGGGTTTCTACTAAACATTTTCTTGAGTGCTCATAATCCTGTCCCATGGGACACTAAGAATCTGGGCTGTCCATGTGTATACCTACCTCCCACATAAGGCCAGATAAACCTGGCAGCTCTTTAAGTCCTTAGGGCCTCATTTAAGTCCTGTGCTCTTGATATGCTACATTAGTTCAGACTCTAACATCCCAAACTGTGCCCAAGGTGCACTTTAGGATTTGCTATGGTTTTAGGGATCTCTGCTGTGAGCAGTCTCAGCCCTACACTCAAGCCCTGGAGTTAAAACATTTTCCAAGCTAAGAATCTCTTAAACTTAATTACAGCAGCTCTGGAAATCTTAGACTCTCCATGAAAAGATACATGCACCCTAATGTTTTCATGGCATCTGCTCTGCAGCACACAGAGGAAAGGAAACCTGCAGCCCTCCTCTGGTCAAAGGATCATCATAGGGCTCATCCCCTTCAGCCAGGTCACTGCTGAAGATCTCCTTCATGCGTCCCGGAGGTGTGGGATGTGTCAACAGCTCTGCAGGAAGTCAAACCTACACCCCATGCCTCCTGGGCACCAAGGCCACCAGGAGTCTCTACTGGTACAGGACCTGTCCCTGCTCCAGCAGGGAAATAAACATATGAGAGCACCTGGTTGAACACTCTGGAAAGCAAGCTTTGTTCCCAGTTTCTACCAGGGCTGCTTCCTTTTGCTCAACATCCCCATCTGAAACAGGGATTTCCTACAGTGGAAAGCCCTGGAGCAGCCCAGGGAGATCCTGCTCTGCAGCAGCCTCTTCTGTCTATGGTGCTGTCCACATAATATTCAACTTTTCCTTTTGCTTTATGGTAAGGGAGGTTTTGCTGTGTTAACTTATTTCAGCCACCTCTCTTCAGCACAGACACACCAAACAAAATCGTGGTTGGATATTTCTAATTCCCCAACTTACATTTCTTCATTAATGCTCAGCTCTCTGCCTGCAGTAGACTGAAAAACACTGTTGCTGAAAATCCTCCCAGCAAACAATACAGGATCAAAGAGAAGAAAATAATTCTGTGCGACTTGTTGTTCAAATATGAATGGTGAGGCTAAACAACAGCTTAGGAAATTATGCATTCCAAACAACCCCCTGTAAGCAATGCCCGGAATACTTCATATAACAGGCTTTAAGTGGGATATAATAACTGGCGTGCTATTCAATTGCCATGATATAAGCTCACCAAAAAAAGTGAAAAAGTTAAACCTTAACATTCTTTTCAGCCTAACACAGTCACAGAAAATAAATCTTAAAGTGGCAATCATTTCAAACTACATACCAAAACCAAAAGAAAAATGAACCCCAAACTTTAAGTACATTATAGAAGGTCAAAGATGTTTTTGCTGCAGGTCTATAGCCAGTTGCCATCTAATGTTATAAGAACCAAACTCCTCATCAATAAAGAACCCACACAAGAACCAAACCCAGCCTGCCCTTTGTTCACACCACGCAAACGCAGCGCTCCTCTCTGGGATGTGGCGCTTACCAGCTTCCAGGCAGGACTACACAGCTCCTTCAACAGCCTCCACATGAAAAACCAAAAACAAAACCAAAACAAACAAAAAAACCACAACCAACCAACCAAACCCCCCCAAAAAACAACCCCAACTTGCTTTTGCAGCCGTGTGGGCAAGGAGAGAAAACCAAGCAGTGCCTTCTTCAAGCAGCAATATTAGTGAAAGGCTGCTCCGTGCAGCCAGCAGTAACCATCCCCAGTCCTGCTCAGCTCAGCTGTTTAACAGGACCGAAACGCCGAGTGCACATGTGTCCTGTGAAGGCAGAAAACATTTCCTTGCTAATTAGCATCGGAGCCTCCTACCTGGGGAGGCACTAAACGCACTCATCATGAAAAATTAAACATCACCGACTGAAAGAGAAGGATTTGCTCTCAGTGTCAGGCTTTGGCACCATAACAGGAGATGAGAGACTTAATATCAAATAGTCATTGCAAGAAATGATGAAGGCAAACCAGCCACAAAGCCCAGCTCAGCGCGCAGAGAATTACACTGGTGACAAGTCAAGGATTTTGTTCTCAGATCTGTTTGTTAGAAGCAGTTTTGTGCATTCAGCAAAGAAATCAGAAGGGAATAGCAATTACAGAGAGCTGCCGCAGCTGAGCTTTTCAGACCATCACGCCAGCGCACCCCATTTCCCAGCAGGATGCTCCTATTGGGAAAACCTGATATCTGCTTGACATTACTGTTCTTCCCACAGTGGCCCAATCAGTAGGATGCTTCTGAGCGAAACTGTAACGATTTGATAGAGAAATGTTCCACCCATAGGGGGACAAGACGTTACCTCACCAGAGCCAGCAGCTTCTGTGGATTTATTGCATATTATCCCACAGCGGTTATTTTTCCTCTCAGTTTTAATTTTGTAGCACATAGTGGTTCCTTGATACGAGGATAATTTGCATAACCAAGCAGAGCCGCATTTTGAAGCACACATACAATAGCATCCAAATGCCACGCTGTAAAGCTCTACGGGGCTGGGAATAGCACATAAGATTTCAGTTTTGCTATTAAATCTTAATACTTCTCCTAAGGGCTGCTTAGTCTTAATTTTATCCCGTGTTTTCGCCACGGCACTGCACATCGTGTCATTTCAGTACAAATAAAACGAAAACCTGCACAGACTTATCTGATCTATTCCTCTATCAAAGTTTCTTAACCCTGTTTTTCTAGAAACCTAGGAGGAGAAGATAAGGTACAATACAGAGAAGCAAAAGATTAAAACATGTTGCTGTGGGTTTGTATTATTACAAAAAGTGAAACAACAGGGAAGAAAATAGAGTAAAATGCTTGCTGTTCTCCCAAAGACACAGAACGATGGCTCTTGGCAACTAACTCACAAATTACAGTTTGCTTCCTCGCAGCCCCCCAAAATGCATTGCCTTTTCTTCCTTTTCCTTTGTTATTACTTAATTTCCCTGAGGAAATATGGTAGGACACCACTGCACGCTTTATCTGTGTAGACAACATTTTTAAAAAGTAATTTTAAGAGAACACACCGTCCCACAGAATGGGTTGGGTTGGAAGGGACCTTCAAGATCATCAAGTTCCAACCCCCCTGTCATGGGCAGGGACACCTCTCCCTAGAGCAGGTTGCTCAAAACCCCATCCAGCCTGGCCTTGAACACTTCCAGGGATGGTGCGTCCACAGCTTCTCTGGACAACCTGTTCCAGTGTCTCACCACTCTCACAGTGAACATTTTCTTCCTAATATCTAATCTAAATTTTCTCTCTTTCAATTTAAAGACATTACCCTTCGTCCTATAACTACACTCCCTGGTAAAGAGTCCCTCTCCAGCTCTCCTGTAGGTCCCCTTCAGGTACAGGAAGGCTGCTCTATAGTCTCCCTGGAGCTTTCTCCTCTTCAGGGTGAACAACCCCAAATCTACTAGACTGTCCTCACAGGAGAGGTGCTCCAGCCCTCTGATCATCTTTGAGACCCTGCCCTGGACCAATTCCAACAGGTCCATGTCCTTCCTGTGCTGAGGGCTCCAGAGCTGATGCAGTGCTCCAGGTGGGGTCTCACGAGAATGGAGTAGAGGGGCAGAATCACATTCCTGGACCCTCTGGCCACGCTTCTTTTGATGCAGCCCAGGATGCAGTTGGCTTTCTGGGCTGCAAACATACATATATCTCATCTAATAGTGGAAAGCTGGTTAATACTGCTGCTTGTTATGTTCACACCAAGTTCTGTAGTTTAAAGTACCAAACAAGCACTCAATGAGGGTATTGCATCTCTCATTTAAAAACACTACACATGCCTAACTGAGGATACAGCTTATGGATTATGCTGGTTTTTAAGTTGCTCTTCATTTCTGTTTGCAATCCGTCCTATGGTCTGCCTGCTTTCTGGTATATACAGCTTCTGTGTGTATACAAGATGGTCTTCGATGTACATACAGCTTCTGTATAGTCTTCTTGTATATACACCTTCTGTGATGGTCTCACAATTTTCCTTGTGCCTCTTTTTTTTTTCTTGTTAATTATTCAGTGTTGGAATTAATAAACAGCTTAGAAAATGAAAATGTCACGGCTTAGTGCAGAATGCATCAATTAATGAAGAAGGATGCAAGACAATTTAAAGGTACATTTCTTTGGCAGAAGAGTTGATCCTTTTCCAGCTGGAAACCAAAGCAAAAATATCCCACTGGATGCAATAAGAGCCAGCAGGTTTAAAAGATTCTTACGATTTTACAAATGAAGACAACCTATTTTTCATAAACAGTGACAGAACTTGGAGCTTAACCATCACATTTAAAAGCTATAAAGAGCACAATGTGCTCAAAGGGATTAAATATACTTTAGGAACGCAATTTACAGATCCCACAAAAAATGTTATAACAGTTTGATCCAAATATGCATGTGATCAAAACTATAAAAACTTGCTAATCTCTTCCCTGCATTCAACCTGTCCTATAATGAAACACCTTGGGGAAGGAAACGGGCCAGAAGAATTAATTTATGGATTGTTTTAACTCTTTGAAGTACGTGGTCTAGGCATAAACACAGAGGTGGATGGGCGCTTTGAAGATCTAAGGGCAGTTTGGGCTTTGCTTTATCAACTGGATTTGAGGAAATCACTCAGATCTGATTGAAGCAAGATACTCTTATCAACTGGCCTCTGTCACAGTTCCTCCCCACATGCAAGAATGCAGAAATAATGTTTACAGAAGCATCCACAGGGCTTTGAAAACACTAGCACAATCCAACAAATCCACCACCATGGTCCCCCACAGCCCCTCCAGTCGGGATGCAAAGGTGGCTCTCTTTCTTTCTCGCAGTCTTCAAATCTCTTTTCTTTGTGCTTGCTCTCAGCCACCCAGCAGAGAAAAGGGATGGGGGGAGATTTCCAGAAGAGGTGGCCTGATCCCAGCTCGGGGACATGAATCTGCTGTAGGAAGCAAAGCCCAGACAGTGCAAGTCCAAACCTACAGTTTCTGGGGAGATCTCAAGCAACACACACTAACTGTACCTATTAGAAAACCACCATTTCAGATGAATCAATGGGAAATTATGGATTATATTAACACTAAGAACCTAGCTCAGCAAAACAGATATTCCTCTCTGGTTGAATTCCTGTGGACTATGCCAAATCTGCTCCTGCTACTAGAAATTAAGGTTTCCTTCTAGAAATAGGCCAGACATTTTAGGCCAAAATAAAAAAAAAAAAAAAAATTCTCATCTCAACTACTTATTATGTTTAATCCATTGAGACACACATCTTCTACTCTTTTTTTATACCAAAATATCACTTTCAGGTAGACAGTAAAGTGCTGTAGGCCTTATACAAACACAGTAAGAAAAGGACACCACCTCAAAGAATTTACAGTTTAAGAAAAATCCAAAGTCAGCGGAAAAAACAAAGCAGTGAAATGCTTTGTCCCGATTCACCAGACACATAAATAACGGAATGAGGGAAGTGCTGATGGCCTCCTGATGCTCAGTTTAGTGCTCTGCTTACTAGAAACTCTTCCTTTCTTTTAAGCACCTCATCCTTCTACTATTTAGAAAAAAAGAAAAAAAAAAGTATCTTACATGATTGAAGAGCGAGTGGGCTGTATGTTCACTTTAAGAAATCTGGAATTTCAAACACAGGGATGCACTAAAATGTAATTCCCCAGGGCATCTACGCAAACCTGTGCTCTTTGCGGCTGGGAAAGGAGGGGGAGAATTCACACACACGCATTAGGTATGCGCAAAAGCATTTTCTGAGGCAACAAAATGTATGTCGTGTTTTAACTGAGCAAACGTAGATTTGAAGCTAAAGTGGAAATTATTATAGTTTACCCTGACTCTGATCCTAATCAGGGAGAGATAAATTAAATATAGAAGTGTTAATCCTTAAAGACATATAGATATTTGATTAGGCAAAGCATATTGATCAGTAAAAATTAATTCTGACATCAAAACCTGTCTGTTCTCCCTCTGCTTACCCACTTAGACGTGACCTAAGATATATGTTTCAGTGAGAGTGGCTCTGTATTAGAGTTTCCTTCCCTGCTCTTTCCTGCCCATCTACTGGAACAGGACCCCGTGGCAGTAGCCTTCCGCTCACAGCTCCGCTACGCACTGGCCTTTCTTTGCACTGCAATGCTATGCAAACAAAAAGAATGTTTTATTAAAAAAAGAAATTAAAAAGAAAACAAAAAAGGCCTTTTGAAAAACAAAAACCGCTGCTGTCTACATGAGGAATGAGTTACACTTGATGCACTAGTCTGAAGAAAATGTGGACCTTGTGAATGTCCACAGACCCTCTGAGTCTCAGGACACATGGCAAATTTTGGCAGCTTCTTCCCTATGGCACATCCACACTAGAATCACCTTTAGCCATCTAAAAGTTAAATGCTCCATTTTATGTGCAGCTGTTTTAATTTTATAGTGGTTTCATATCTACAATCAGTGGAGAACTGCAGATGTGGAGGGAGAGCAACTCAACCCACTGCCCCAGATACCTGACAAAGAAAGGCCTTGGACCTGTTTTGCAGACGTGTACCTCTCTCTTCAGCTTCAGCCCCCACATACTATGGTTGCCTGCCTGCTCTGCTTATGCTTAATTCCATTTTTATCTCTGTTGACCACTGCTGGGGGCTGAGCCTGAACACAGATGTGGATCTAAGATGCAGAACGAGGTGAGTCACTGCAGATGGAGGTCCATGTGGCAGCTCATTGTGGTGACAAGTCAGCCACTGCCCCTCTCTGAGTCCTCGGTGCCAGTAGGGCTCCTGGAACACTCATGCCAGGAGGGACGTAAGGTCTGCCTGCTCCCTTCACAGAAGTCTTGAATGAATAGCGCTGTTTGTTAGAGTCTGACTCAGTCTGGCACAGTCAAGGAGTTAATTCTTTTCCGGGATCTTTCCAGGATCTTAATTCTTTGTCTCTTCTCTTTCCTAGCACTACAGTTTACATAGCGTCAGATCATTTTCCACATATCTGTCTGTTTACATTTGTATTATTTGAGCCTTACAGATAGGAAACCCGGTATTTCTAGTTCCCCAGCTATAAACTTCACTCTGTCCTCAGAAGAGCTCACAATACCGCCCAGTCCAGTACCACCTTCAAATTCAATTGATTTTTGTGTTCACAGATCATTAGTTACAACCAAACTTAATGCAGATTCCTGTGGGAGGCCAATGGACACTATGTCTCAATCTGAAGTACGACCACCTATCATTAACATTCATACCATGTTCAGTACGTCTGACATCACGGGGGCCTAAGAAAATTTATTTGGTGTGGCCAAGACTAGGGGACTATGAAATATTTCAATACAAGGACAAAATTAATAATAATGTGCATGTGCAAATGTCACCTTTAAAAATCACTTTTATATTCTGTGATTTTCCTGTACTGAACAACACAAATACATTTTTCACAAGTCTGTTACCCTCAAGATGATTCATAATTTTTACCTTAAGAGAGTTTTACAATTCCTTTACTACAGTCAGGATTTAATATTATCTAATGGCGTACATGATTCTTTTAAATCATCACAGTATTTCCCTTCTCAGATTGAAGCTATTTCCAAAATTCCCATGACTGCTAAACAGGTTTGCAATGATTTAGTAAAGGTGTAAATAATTCCCTACTTCATAGTAGTCGTCCCTCATGCTTGCTGATATATGTATCTCCAGCTGCCGCTTACTTTTTCACCAGTGTAACTAATTATTCAGCATTTCATTTGTCAGTTACTTGTGCATCTCAGCTCATATCTTGTTGGGGTTTTTGTCCAGCATAAAATCTGCATATGAACAAAGAGGAGTCAGAGAGAGAAATCTGCTACAACAAAAGAGTCAAAAGGCAACCTATCTTTAAGCTCCCTTCCAACTCTAACCATTCTATGATTTGATGATATTTTGGAGTCTTAATGTATTCATTTCTGGGCTACTTGGGATAAATGTGAATGACCTACATACTGTGCACTTGCACAAACTTATCAATTGGGTTAGGAAGGTTATACCTACAGTGGCCCAGCTCCAAAGTGGTTCAAGAACAACCCTCACAATCAAAACCTCAGCCTTGCATTTCCATGGCAAAACAGAGCAATTTCTCTTTATAATCTGCAACAGCTCCAGAGTTTGCAATTTTCATCTCTGTTGCTATTTGCTTCAGTGCCAGAACTAATGCTTGTTATTCAAGAAAGGAAGGATCTTCATAGATACAAAATGCAAATGCCAAACTTCACAATACTTTTTTTTTTTTTTTTTTGTACCAGCATTTACATATTAGTTTGTCTGCTTGGTTAGTAAGTGGTTTAAATCTACTACAATAAGAAACTTGAAATCAGCCTATAAAGCTTTCTTCTGTCCTTAACACTATATTCATATTTCTTTCACTGGCCTTTGGTGTTACACCAAAAAAAATCCCAGATCTGATGTTGCCACTACACTTACCATAAGCACATAAAACATCATGCGTAGACTAAACATGCAGCAATGTAAATCAGGGCACACAGATTCACTGTGTGCTGCTTGCTGGCCCTGCAGACGTAATCCCATGAGCAGAATTTGGCCTGGTAGTTTGGAATAGGATTCAAACAGATGCCCACATTTTTCAAATGGTTGAAACATGGTTTAGTGTTAAAGCATAATGTTAATTAGACCTGTACCTTCATGACTCTGTAATTAATTTTGTCTAAGATGTGCAGTCATGAAAAATACTGCTCCAGTGTCAATTCTCTTTAAGTTCAAACCTGCTTTTGTTGTAACCTCTGCTTCTGGGACCCAGCAGGGCTCTGTAGAAATGGCAAGTGTGTGGCTCTTCAGACCAGAAGACACTTGGAGAATGCAGATCCCAAGGGAAATACATATTCGGCACATAGAGGTATGATGGATTTTGGTATAGCCCAAAAAATCCAGAAAAACAATTTAGGAATTTAAGCACCTTCTTCCACCTCAAATGTCAAAGATGTATCTCCAGTTCTTCTCCTGGTGCCTAACACTGGGTTCTGGGGCATGGTACAACAGGAGGCCAGAAGCTTAAGAATGATCAAGAATTTAGCACCTCGTTTTAAATAAGGCTTTTTAGCCCTTTTCTGGATTTAGCCCTAGCTCTCCTCATGCTCTCCCACCAAAAGCAGCTATTGAAAATGGGAGTCAGCTACTTTGAAAATATGAGACATTACTAAGGTGAGGGAGACTGCTCTAAGGGAGACAACATTTTACAAGGCATCTACCGGAGCACTGGGGGAATGAGCTTTATAGAAACAACCCTGTTTTCAGTCACCAGATTAGAAACATTTTTGAAGAAAAAAAGCAATTTCATTTACAAGAGCTGTGCCAAACAGCCCATGGCCTGCTCCAGCACTGACCATCCCGCAGGATGTCACCATCTGACAGAAAATCATCTCCTGCACCGCCAGTGAAGGTGGCCGTGCTTCGACGGGCAGCCTGACTAAGTGACCTACTCCCAGCCAACACTATGCTGTGATCCTGAAAGGAGCTGGGAATAAGCTCCTGCCTTCACCTGTTGAGGCAAACACCTCTCCATATCACATCCCAGGATGCAGAAACCTGGGTAGCATACCCTTGCCAGATAATGACAATGACCTTTTTAATGTATTAAAAATTCAGTCAAAAAGGTGATATGGGAGATTTCTAGGGGAAAGGAAAACATCACAATAATAATAGTTTCAAAGCATTGTACTTATTTTAGACATTTTTACAGCATGTTTCCATAGGAACTGGAATGCAAAGGAGAACACTGCAGCAGCGTTCACAAATGTTGTGTGGTTTAGTGGCTTGTAAAGGATTGGTTAGGGCCACCATGACCACTCTGACAGTGCCAGGTACCTGCTGCCTTTGCTACACAACAGGATCTTGGCCATGACGTTTTATAAAATGCAGGAAAAGAACAATTTTTCCCTTATTTTTTTCCTCTCATCCTGCAGCCATGGCTGACTTCATACCCTCACTGGTGCTAAGCACTGTCCAGCCTGAACCACTGTGGGGCATAAAGGCACTGGTCTTTAGACCAAGGATTTCATGAACCATGTGAGAATGAGGAAAGCGCAAATAAAGGTGGTGTGTCCCAGGGAGCAACACACGTTTTGCATCCAGCTTTGGTACTCACCTGCAGAGTGACCTTGCGCAAGTCACACCAGGTAAGACCTGCTCCATCTGTCAGCTGCCCAAAACCCACCTCATCCAGCTCAGCATGTAAGCACTTCCCTGGCCAACAGAGACAGCATGTACTCCTGCCAAAGACACCTGGCCCACTGACAGGTCTCTTGTCCCCAAAGCATCCACACAGCCACCTCTGTCTACATCCACATACATGAAGTACTTTGCCCTCATATCAAGGCACCACATGGCAATTGATTATTTTCTCCATTCAGAATTGTCTGATATAATGCAAGGTTTCTGTTGCAGCTCAATGAAGCAGCATTAAATTGCATGAAAGGTGTGTTGCATGTCTTGTAGCAAGGCATGGGTGTGTGGGTGGTTTTGGTAGCCCTCCTGGCTGGGACAGCACTGGAGGACCATATACAATGTAGGGAGCCAGACCTGGTGCGGTGTCACCCTTAACTCCTCCAGTATTAACCCCCTCAGTAAGGGGTCCTCAAAATTTATCTCCGAGGGAAATAATTAGCTGTCTCCAGAAGACAAATGTTTGAAGCAAAGAAACCCAGCCTATCTGACCCAGGGGACCAGGACTGGGGACCGAGCAGGAGAATTAAGCTATTTAACTGCATAGGCACCACATACTCAAGGGGAACGAAGCTCCTCCAGAGTGTGATGAACTGTGCATCTCTCCCTTTGATGTGGTAGAAGCCTGGATGACCAGTTTGACTCTTAGATGGTAAAACTGACTCCCATCTCCTGTGCGGTCATTACTGAATGTGTGCAAAGGTGTAGTGACAGCAATCCCATTTGTAGAGGGTTTTCTCATTAATTCATGACAAGGACTGCATAAGAATTAGTTACCTGTGCTTACAGACTGAGAGAAAAATACAACTTTGTTACTTACCAATTAAAAAAACCCTTAAATATACACAGATACTGAAACCTGCCTGACTCATCCCAAGTGAAGGTGGATAATTTCCAACAGTCAGGGTAAAACACACTCTTCCTTGGACCTGTCAGCTTTAACTTCATAGTCCAGAAGGAAACTAAGCCAAAAAGCTGAGGACTCTGCTACTGACCAAAAGCATCATCCAGACCATAGCTGGCAGGGCAAAGCAATCTCACCCCAAATGCTCCATCTGGGCAGGAGCCAACTAGAAATACTTTTATACTGTTATGCTAAAAACTTTTAATATTTTGAAGTATTTTAAATTTTGTAAACCAATAGCTGACTGCAGCATACAGGTATTTTACAAACACTGAAATAAACAATACATTAATTTAGATATTTAGATACTCCACATATTGTGATGTTTCTTGCTCGTCTTCTAAACAACTTCCACTGTAGGTACTGTCATAAGAATCCATATGTAAATTACAGATTTGACAAACATTGAGAAATATTGATATAGGATGCCTGAATCCAAGTCTTATTTCAAACATTACAATGACAGTTTCAGCCAGTGGAAGGACAGAAAAAAATATCAGGGAATCCTTGACAGCCTCACATTGAAATATAGTTTGGTTATTTAAAAAAAATAATATATAATTCTGCCTTTAGAACCCGAATACTTAAAAGAAGAAAATTCTGATTATTCCATCTCTTTTCCCACCTCTCCAATAAAATAATTCTTGGGAAGTTGCTGTGAAACTGTATCTCATTACACCCACACCATGTATTTCAAGGAGCAGAAGCAGTATGTTACATATATGCATGTTATCTATGCTTCAGTGCCTCTGAAGTCATACAGCAAAGTGGCAGAAGACATGCTTTCATTCCAGTTTTTCAATATGAGTGAAATTTACTGGCTCAAAGCAGTGCTGTAACAGAGACTCAAAAGCAGAAGGTAAGTTTTGCACATCTGTGTGTTTGCCCAACTCCAGATGCAAATACTGGGGTTCCCAGCAGGGAACAAAGTCACAAACCAGGGCGAGCTGTACTAAACACAGAGCAGGGTCTACTTCCCAGACCATATGAGATAAAACAACACATACAGCATACAGGCAGCATGTAGGAAATAGATACTAGGGGTTTTTGTACTGTTATTTTTACACTGAATTACTCAGTTTATAATAAATCAGAGTCCTGCATTGGACAAGCCGGCTGCTGTGAACTCACCCAAGCACTCAGCTTTCTGTTCTGGGTCCCCTTGCAAGCAAGCCAGATCCAGGTCTTCTCTCTCTCCTCCAAACTTTGGCTGTCGTTACCTGAGACCACATCTCACTCCAGGAAACCATCGCTTTCAAAGAGAGAGCTGATGCACTGGGCAGCGAGCAAGCCCAGCAAGGGCCAGGCTGCAGGACTTCCCTATGGGCTACAAACAAGCAGAGATCTGCCGACCCAGCCACCCGTTCCTGAAAGCATTCCTGCAGCTTAGCTTTCCCACCACAAATTCTTGATGCAGAGAAACAATTAAAAAAAGGCAATCCAGTCATTTATCCTCCAGGCTGGAGAGAAGGAAGGAGGCTGCCACAGCAGTGCCTGGTTTGAATGCTTGACGGGTACACAGGCACAAGGGGGATGATGCTACAGATAAGCTCAGACAGAAATAGCTAGAAGGATGAGCTGGCTCAGGGTGATGGTGGTGGTGAAAGGTAGCAACCTCCCTTCTCCCGTGATTTCACAAAAACCAGCAGCTGACCCAGACTCACCAAGCTTGCAGGCAGAAGAAGGTCCCCCCAAGCTCTGAACCTCACGCTGGAAATATCCTTCTCGCACAGATCTCCGTCTCTGGTAGGTGCTTTGAGGACTGCATCTTCTCAGCCTACTTCTGACTCAGAGCACAAAACCTGCTCGCTGCCTGTCGTGGGTTTTGGTGCTGTTCCCAGAATCCTGCCAGGAAGCCGCTTGTTCACAGATCCCCCTGTGCCAGCCAGGAAATCCAGCAATTATGGCTCAAAAAATACTGCCGAAGCCCCCACCTGAAGTATCTGGGCAGCCACCTCGCCTCTCCACCACCAGCAGCCTCACACAGCTCTCCCTACTGCTCTTACCAGCCCCCAGGGAGACAAGCACAGAGCTGTCACCTGTCACTTATGCAACTTTGCTGCAAAAATACCAAACAGCTAAATGTGAGAGCTTTAGCTCAGCTGCCACCATTCAATAATCACTTGTTTCCCCCTCCCCCTCTGTGTGGCTACAAAGACTAATTTTCTTCTAAAATTGGAAAACAGTCTCACCTGACTGTACCTGCGCTGGGAAACTAGGAGGATTAAAAATCTTGCTTTTTAAAGCTGCTTGAGCAGGAACGATTAGCTAGCACCTCCTCTACCCTGTGCAATATCAGTCCCCAGGAACCAAGGTCTGTGGCTGTCAGTATAATGGGACAACCCTGAGAAACCCCATGGCCGGGGTGGAGTTAAGACGGTCAAAGACCCTCTGAGCCTCCATTAGAAGTGGCAATCTGAGAGAGGGGAAAAGAAAAAGCAAGGGAGGGAGGGGGAAGAGAAGGGGAAAAGTAAAGAAGGGGAGAGGCATAACGATCACTGCTGTGGTTTCAATGGGTAGGGAGTGAGGGTGGTGAGGGGGTGACAAGGTGTGCCCTGGAGAGGAAACAGACCACAGGAGACCAGGACTGGGGCACAGGGAAGTGAAGTTAAGCAATAAAACAGAAGCCATGAGAGGGGCAGGCAGCCAGGGATGCAGGAACACAACAGAAGGAGGGAACAGACATGGAAATGCAGAGCCATCAGGAGAAAAGGAAAGAGAAGAACGATCTGAGACACAAAAAAAATCTCAGCGCTCAGAAAAACACTGCAAAAAAATGAGGAAAAGTAAAATTACAAACCAACCCCAACTCCATTTTAAATAATTTTATTAATCTCCTGAGACTGAAAATGTCACATTTTGACATACATCCTAATTCCCTCACTGTTTGCTCCCCTGTAACCTCCGCAAAGCTGCCCCTGTGGTACATTACTTCACCCTTTGAATCATGCTCAGACGCCCAGCATGAGGTGGGAGATATTCCTGAGGGAAAGGGGACAAGGGGCCACTAGCACAGTGTTGGCAATGGGGCAGGGAAGAGCCATGCCACCACATCGCTCTTCACCTCCCACATCACCCCTGCATTGACAATGAGGCACCTTCAGGCTTTGGATCAAATACCTGTAATATAGGAGAGCTGCAGACTTGACCACCAGCTCAGGTTGCTTGAGGAAACCTCATAGGCAACATGCAATCCAGTAAATCAAACACGCCCAGGTAGCTTCTCAGGGATGAAGCCACTTTCCAAGGTGCATATGCACTGCTCCCCGACTCTGTAACTCCCAAAGCAGGCCATGGAAGCCACTGGGAGAAAGCTGGCTGGCACAGGTCAAATTTGGGCTAGGGACAACTCCAGCAGTTCCCCTCACGCAGCCTCTCCCCAGGGTCTGGGAGTGCTCTTTGCTAACAGACAACCCTGTAGATTACTGTAATACTGTGGTTGTCCAGACAAAACCTACTATTTTTTCACTCCACTTCATTTGTCTCCGCTACTCTGGAGAAATCAGTAAAAATAGTATGCTTGTCATAATAGGAAAACTTAAGAAGCTAAAATAAATGGCTTTTGAGATAAAGCTGAAAAAGAAAAACTTTAGGTACAGAAAGATAGAAAGTACTGAGTGACAGCAAAGATTAAGGGGAAACTTAAATTTGATGCAAACAATTACAACAGCTTTAAACAATTTTTGCCCCAAACCAGTCTTCAGGGACATTATTTGCTGTTTTCCAGGAAAATAAAAAAATATTTTTATAAAAAATTACTGCTCGTTTTTCTGATTATGTTGTCTTGTTAGACAAGAACGAATGTTGCATGACAGTGCTTGGGCGGTGGTAGTACTAGAGCAATTCACTGTAGTTTCAATTAAAGCTTTTCAAACTCATTAAACAGAGAGTGTATGTGAACTATAAAATTAAAAGTGTGTTTGAAAAATTTTCAGGGTGTAAACTGTCCCACTTTTAAATATTTACATCAACTCGGGTTACTTCCTTTTAAATCAACAGAGAAGTAAGTTTGAAAAGCAGATAAATGTGGGACCAGAAGCCAGGTGGAGAATTTTTTGGCAGTTCATTGAAAATAATTATTTTGCATTAAGCAGCTGATGATTTCAGATCTCTATTTGTGTGTGTTTTTCACTGCTTTCCCACCAAGGTGAACAGTTTTCACATTTTCTTTGTCAAAAGGGAGAAACACAGTTCTCATGGTTTCTCTTCATGGTTTGATGCCTATTATTTAAATGGTGGGTAAGAAAACAAGAACAGTAACAGCTTTTTTTAACTTAATTTAATTTATTATGAGCTAATTATGGTCAGGAGACACCAAAGAGAACCACAGCATGCCTCTCTGCTAACTAATGCTTCATTTGATATTTAACATCTAAATTTGTTGAAATAAAAGTGAAGTGGAGTCCAATTTTTAAGTTTTATGTTTAATGCAATTTACTGTCCTGGTTTTGCTTTGCAAAACTGTTCGACAAATTATTTTCTTTGGAAAGAGTCCTTAAATATCTGGTATTGCCTTTTACTAGGATTTGCTTGCTGATTACTCAAACAGCTAAAAACCTGCCTTGGACATCTGTTATCTTCCCCACCTCCAATCCCAAGTTAAGAAACTGTCTTAAGCTCTTTATTTTACCAGGAATAAATACATTTTGATCACTAATAGGGTGTCTCCTTGTAGGTAACAATACACATTCCGCTGATTTGTCAGTATATGTGTAATGCAAGGGACATTCTTCCACCTGAATTATGAACTCCAGACTTGCACAAAGACCATCGAGTCAGCAAAAGAGAGTTTTCCTCCAGACTCAGTTTTCCTCCAGAAAATAAATTGGTGACAGACACTACAACTCCTCATCAGTCATCACAACAACAACAAAATAGACAAGCCCTTTAAAAAGCCTGTGTTAATCAAAACTAAAATGCAATATTTCCAAGAACCACTTAAGTATGAAATCAGACACAAGAAGAACACCACAAACCCAAGTAGCTTACAAGAAGAGAGGCAACAGCACCAGAAATAAAAATCTTATTAAACACTTTCTTCATCTAGCAAGAACTTGTGTGTCACCAATATAAAATGATACATTTTAAAGGGTTGGGTTTGTTCAATCACAGCTGCTGGTAAAACCTCATTACTGGTTTGCTTCAGAAATAACCATATTTTAGCTAAATAAACTTGCATATTTAATCATCCTTTGTGTGAACGCATCCAAATAATAGTTACTGTGTACTCCAGGCTACACTTGGAACACATTAAGATCACCATCAGAATCCGTTTTCCTCTGAAATAAATATATATTATTCACAATACAGAAAAACAATTGTCTAAAAGAGAAATCCCAGTTGTCCATGATGTACTTCAGCAGTTTTTGGGCGGTTGGATTTTTTTAAATCTAGATTATTTTGGTCTTTGTAGGGTCCTGGCCATTTCCAACTTCAGTGGAAGAGTTGAGTTCCCACAAGTTTTGTGTATGTCGGTGACCAGGGAGAACAGTTAGAGTTCTGTGAAGAAAGGCTGAGAAAAGGCTGTAAAATAAGCTTTAACTTCATGAGACAATAGAAATTCTTCATGGGAAAGTTTTTCCTTAATGATGGGAAAGCTGCAACTGAAATAAGTATTTTATGAGACACCAAGGAATTCATCTCTTCACCAAGGTTTCTCTCCCCTGGTGACTGTCTGTTGCCTGATAAGGTGCAGCCTAGACTGATATTTCTCCAACAATTATCGCATCACTAGGGGCTGTTCTGTATGTGACTTTCCCAAAGCACAAGGGTTTTGTATAATACAGTTAAATAGTGAACTAATGAGAAATAAACCAAATAGAAGTCAAGCTTCTGCTAATTTTGTAACCACTAGCATAATTCTGAAGTTGTTGGGGTTTTTAAATTCTACTAATTTTTGGTGAACATTGCTTCATGTACATGTTACAGGTGATGAATGTTTATCTGTTACGTGAAAGAGATTTACTTTTTTTCCTGAATCAGTTTGGATTCAGCAACTTTGAATTTTAGAGAATACCCCATTGCTTTTGTGATAGAAAGTAGTGAGAAGTGGAGGCCCTAGTGCTCATAAACAAGTTCTCCTAAAATTGACTAAACAGGGTGGAAGCATTCTAAGTCAGTTCAGAAACAGCTTAGTCTTCCTACCCTTATTTTTGCTGATACTCTTATTTGGACATGACAGCACAGACTGTATACAAGAAAATCCTTATAAATACTGATAACACTGCATAAGTACTCCTATATTTACAAGTATTGGACTTTTTATTCACACTCCAGCTTTAAAGGACCAATAATTCAAACACAGAGCAAGTAGGGAAACAGAAGCATAGGGATGTCCACCAACCTAGCAAAAGGTTATGAATCACATCAGGAACAGATCTCCTGTGAAAACCAAAACTTCCATATACCAAGAGGGAGGCTGTAATTATTAATGTCCTTTTTAGCTACCTTCCGTTGCTGATTCTGAGGAAGCTAAAAATGAAGATGTCCTTTAACAAAACCAACTTCAGTCCATTGTTGTTGCTGCTGCGTTTTAAATTAGTTCCAGCTGCACAGATTTTCTCCTGAGGGGTTGGTTTTCCCATCCTAATACTGGTATCTGATGCACATACATGGCTACTTACCAAGTTACTTGTATTGAGGGGACTACTCCAGCACCTGGATTCAACTTCCAGTCCTGTTTGGTATCAATTAAATATTTCCAGATGCCTGAGCAGAGCAAGTCTAGAAGAGTACCCGTGCAATTAATGAGTGGTGTATATTCTCTTCAGTGCACATGAAAATGGGTCAGGAACATTTTAAAGTGTGCACATGATCCTGCCCTGGGGAAAAGAAGGATAAAAGATGATGCCTTGAGATGCCTTCTAGCTCTCCTCTTCCAAGTCTACAACGGACACCATTGAGATAAAGCCTGTACTGAGCAGTATCTGTTTCTAATGTGCTACAGACCATTTCACCTTCCCCTGAAAGCTTTTGTTGGGTTCCTGGGTTTACTTCCTCCTCTTTCCTCCAAGTTTTGTTTCTGCCTACCATCCTTTAGTCTCCTTCCAATCTTCTTACCTAATTATTCTCCTTAGTCTGTTTTCTCTAACCTCAGTTTCATGTCTTCCCTTCTATATTACCACTTAATTTTAAACCATGCCTGCAGTAATATTGTACTGATTGTTTCATTAAATTATGTACGAAAACAAGTGATAAGTACCATTCCAAGACACAGCTAAAGCTGCCAAGTATTCTCTGGCACAATTAGGTTAAATTATCTATGATAGACCTGCAACATTGCTAATAGATTTCATTTTACTACACCTACTGTGGCTTAACATCATGCTCAAAGACCCTCTGACACCAATAGTTAACCAGAGCAAGCTCTGTGTTTTTCAGCCCTAGTGAGTCAGATGTTTTTAACGTTATTTCTACATAATTCCCAGCAGCCAGGGCCAGAGCCTGTGTAATGATGTGTGTCGATTGGGGCACCCTCCTGCAATTCGCAAAGCCCGGCCACGCCAGCAGCCAGTCTGCTAAATGATCAGCTAGGAACAAGAATAAACAGCCAAAGCTGTGTAAATAAGAAGCATTCATGTAGCTGGGAAGGGAGGCATTAGCCACTGTGCTAACAGAATATTCTGGACATAGAAAGGACCATAGTAGGCAGAGATCAAGTCTCTACTTACCACTGATGTCAAATAAGGGGATTACACATTGCATGTAATCAGAGATGTTTCCATAGTCACTCTTCTGCATGTCCCAAGCAATCTTCTCTTGCCTTTCAGAAGGGAGCACTTGAGATGAACTCTTAGAATGGAAGAGCTAGTAAGCAGGACAGTTGGCTGAGTTTTGCTAGATCTCTGGGAAGCTGACTTCTCAGCAGCAAAAAAAAAAGAGCTCTTCCAACCTTTAAAGATCATAGAATGGTTAGAGTTGGAAGGAACCTTAAAGATCATCGAGATACTTTTGGAAGATTCCTTTCTTACTACAGCAACAACATAAGGTTGCATAAACTCTTCCACCTTACTTCAGTGATGAAGCACATACTCTTAATTGCTCTCACAAAAGAAAGATGGGCTCTTCCACTGTTGACTATGGGGCTGGATAAAGGAAATGGTGTCTGGAAGAGGGCATGCAGGCTCATCAGCAAGGCCCAACTATTACACTAGGAAAGAGAGATTGACTGCCTTCTCCAGTGAAGAGAAGCTATTTACTGTTTCAGGTAACTCAAGGCAAAGAGGAAGCTCTGCCCTTTCATACAGGAGTAGTCACTCTCCTGCAGTAAAGGCGACAAGTCAGCTCAGAAGTATGACTCTAGTGCATTTCAGGAGGTGGTCAGAAATGGATCTTCCTGTAATGTCCTCAAATCATGTGTAAACAACTACATGTTCTGCAAAGTACAGCTCCAACTCTGACAGACCTTCACACCTAATAGACTAGATCCTGGGAGCATCAATTCCACCACAGACTACAGAGTTTTCTTCAGGACATTGTCCTACCAATGATTTATAGGTGCATTTTTTCCAGAATTAGTGCAAGTAATTATTCCCTTGAATCAAGTGGCAATAGCAGTTTTTGTAACTCCAGCACCTAAAAAATCTCTACTTCAAGAATGTGGCATACACCAGCTTGATTGTTACTGTAGCAGCACCCTTTACCTCAGTACAGTTTGCAGTACAAATAGCTAGCAACTTAAGACAAAATCCAAACTCCTCTAACAATATTTGCAAAAAGGAAATAAAATTTGGTGTTATGAAATAAAATCTTCAGGTTTTTTATAGTCCCAAGGGCACAGATTGTGTTCTCAATACAATAAACCGATGAAGACCAAAAAGTCTCAACCCACTGAAAAGGAATTTCAATGGCACTTGTAAATTTGTAAAAACTGGGTTTCCAATCAATTCACATTGCCTTTTGAAGCCAAGAATAAAAAGCAAAATAAAAGCAAAAGGAAAAAAAAATAAAGAGAAAAAGGAAATATCTCTGAAGCAGTGACTGTAAGACCCGAGAAGCATTTCTGCTTTCAGTGATAAAGACAGGATGATATATGGAGACACGAGACCCATAACAACATCTTCCAGAGGATTTAAAGGAAAAGGCTAGTGGTTGCAGGATGTCTAAGAAACAACTCTAAACATACAAAATAGATACCAAGAGCCAGAAAACCCTGCCAAAAACAGAAATGCAGTCAGATTCTTCCAAAAGGTTCATGAAGTCAGTGAGCCTAATGACAGGTCCCACCTTTAAGAACCAAATGTCATTATGCATCATTATTTTGCATTTCAAAACCCCTCTTCAGCAAGTGTACATTAAAACGTACCGTTTCAAAGTATCAAACAAAAGCCACTGCCTCAGTAAATCAAGTGTCCATAAATGAACACTATGGAACTCAGGTGTAACGTAGAGTTGGTGGAGCTGCCTCAGTGCAAAGTGAGACAAGACCTTCAAACCGCAGGTAGCTTTCTTGCCAATTCATGACCAATATTCTGTTGTCACATGCTTAATGATGAAAGTTCAAAACCCTGAAGTAAATCCATAGGGCTCATTTAATAAATCACTTGTCTTAGATAAGAGTAGAATCATAGAACAGTTAGAGTTGGAAGATTCCTTAAAGATCATCGAGTTCCTACCCCCCTGCCATGGGCAGGGACATCTCCCACTAGAGCAGGTTGCTCAAAGCCCCATCCAGCCTGGCCTTAAACACTTCCAGGGATGGGGCATCCACAACTTTTCCAAGCAGCCTGCTCACCACAAAAGGTTTGTGTCAAAGGGCAAAAAACTGAAGTTTCTAACTTCCTTGCTAGAGATTTTCTGCAGAATTAGAGAAGAGAAAATAATAAAAATTAGAACTAATCATCAGTATTGATCAAGCACAAAACTTACCATGCAGCAAAACTATTTTTACCAGCATCCTGCCCCTCAGTTTCACCAACTGACAATCTCTGCAGACTAAGCAGTGAGGTGCAACGCAACATAAACATGATGTGGGAGGCAGACAGATAAGTGGTTGGCATCAAACAGGCCAAGGAGCAGGTGAAAACGTGAAGGACTTTCAGGGCCACAGAAAAGAGGCAGCAGAGGAGGCTGGCAGAGAAGGTGATGCAGTGGGGAAGCAGTGTATACAGCTGTGTTGGAGCAGCAGGTGAATCAGAAGTGGGGCACCAAATATCTAAGGGATGTTACAGGAAAAATTACAGGTTTTGAAGTAGGATGATGTGCAGGTAACTTCTGCACATCAGTGGGCAGCAAGTAGTCAACTATGCCCTCTGCACAGAAAAATGTGCAGAGAAAAGGACCAGAATATCTATTTTAGCAGCACGCTTTGAATGTTGATGAGTCATTCCCAGAGAAGAACAAGAGATGGGTTAAGGTGCAGAATGGCCCAGCAGGAGATCACACAGGTCAGGATTAAAAAGGAAGTCTCGGAAAGAGCTGACCTAGCAGTGGTAACTGCAACTGTGAAAGGTGGTCAAACCAGGTCAGTCCCAGTCAGGAACGAAAAAGAAAACCCCCACCCAGGGATGGAGAGGAAAGGATGAATTAATAAGCTATGTCTGGGGAAAAAAAAATCAGCATGTTTCCAAATAAAATGTTTTTTGTATGAAGTGCAGTGTCAACATCAGGAGCTTAAATCCAAGAACACAATTTTTTCAAGCAAAAAAGCTGAAAAAATTGAGTAATAAAACACGGCGGGTATTGCGAAGTTTGAAGAGACCCATCAATGGTGGTAAAAAACAGCAGAGTCATTTTTCTGAAAGCTGTTTTCTTCTTCCTTTCTTTTTTCCTCATCAAAAGATAAGCCTTCCCTCCCCCCTCGCCTATGTCAGGACTCACATGGTTACAATACCACCTAAGACAATCTTAGATCAGTAGAACACCACCAAAATTTTCTCCTAACTGAATCAAACCTTTTTTTCCAAGGCATCTCAGTACAAATCTACACATGCGCCATTATAGTTTGTGTCCTGTTCTCTTCTAATTAAGAGATGAGACTTTGGTAACATGATAGTTCCTAATCCTCACTATCGTCTTTCCTTTTGCCCAGGTGAAGGAAAGAGGGGAATCAAAAACTCAACAGATTCAGAAGACTTTTATTGATAATAAAATAACTGAAGAGAAGGGCAAGGGAGTCAAACCAGGAATTTACAGGAGAGGGCAAGGGAATGGATAAATTAGTTGAGGGAGACCAGGAGAGGAACTTAAGAAGGAAAAAGCTGGTTGCTGACTTTCAGGGTACAGAGGGTGGAGACCTATTTTCACTCATTATGACAGCAAGTTTATTCTCAATCATTTATATGATACAGGGAAAAAACATTTTGTGCAAAGAAATTCTTCACATTTGGGGTCAAGTTTGGTATGGGAAGCAAGCTCAAGGTCCTTCATGTACTCTCTCAAACCTTCTATCTCTCTGTGACTACTTGCAGTATGAGCAAAGCAATCCCTTTCATACCCTTCAAAGTTCCATCTTCACCAAACATTATCAGAAGTCCCCAGAGTTCTAATTTATATCCTATTACTGTACTACATGGGAATTAAATTATCAGATGCCAAGCCAACCGCCCTGGACATTTTAGCAAAGCAGTCTTTGAAATGTAGTACAAGTGGAACATGAACTCACAGCAAAAATAGCATAATGCTGGTTTATTTAAAAACTATGGCAGGTTCATGACTTCGTGTATCCCATTCTAATCTGAAATATTTATGCTACCCTTATGAGTGAAAACTAAGAAAAATATACATACGTGAAGCAAGCTCTACACCTATACTCAGGATTCCTCCATTCAGAAAATTTTTGTAGCAGATATCTAACAACTACATTCTTCAGGAGGATTCAGGAGAATGATTGTCTTTTTTTTCTTTACTTTTAAAGAAAGGGTCTTGATATACTCTGGATCTTTTCTCACAATGAGAAGTGGAACAACTGTTTACTTTTCTTTTGCTTTCTATGGAACAGCATGCAAACCATACCTTTGACTCCATAGAAACAGTATTTTAAATGTAAATTAAATTAATAAAGCCCTGAAATGTACAAGAACCAATTCTCAAGGAGCACCAGAGTCAGACAGAAAAAGAAGAATGCTCTTACAAATCAGAAAATTGTAGACAAGCTCCAAGCTTGCTGCTGTGATTTTTTGGAATGGGTTATTGTGTCAGTGAAGACTCCCTCTTCCTTTCTTAACAGTTGAATTCACTTAAGCAAGAAGCAGCCTGAATCTTTCCTTCAGAAATAGCTTTATATGTGATAACTGTTCATGCCAGGAGCAATATTTGGGTGGACAAAAGGCTTGCAGTAAAAGTTAAATTTGCCAAATTTTTTCTTTCAGAAAGTCAAAATGAATATGAAGAGCTGTATCCCAGTGTTCAGTGATGTAAAATGAATGAAGACACTGCAGAGGAAAATAATATTGAAACCCTTAAGACAGGAAGAGGATGATCATTGCTGAGGTTTGTTTTTTTTTCTGGGAAAATTCCTAACTACTGTAGTGGTGGATCCTAGCAGAGGAACACAGACAAATCCATAACTGCAGCTTGAATGTCAACAGACAAGATCTGACCGGAATTATTTGAATGCTAGAAAAAAAATACGAAAGCCAGACTACAATACCATTTCATTCCAGCAGGAAAAATAACTGAGCCCACCTTTATTTACTTGACAGAGTCATTAAAACAAGTATGAGTAGAACAAATTTAACACTGAAAAACCCTGCAATTCAAGAGTTATGAGTCATTCCTCTCAAAACTCATAATTACAAATAACTTACAATACATTTATTTGTGAATTGTTAGTTCAGCCTTTGAGTGCAATTGCACTTCTTCTAGCTTCACACACACACACTGTAGGGATTAGGAAAAGCATTACACATAAGTATAAATAACGTGTACAAAACAAGTATTAAAGAAAAAAATCATTAAATATTAGGAAACTCGCAAGAAAAATAAATTAGTAGGAACATGATGTACATCATTAAAATTACCAGAAAACCAGACTGTTTCAAACTTGGTTCGTATAGCATGCACAACCCCAGAGCAAGCTCTCCATGAACATGGACTGGACGAAAATTAGCTCTTTGGGAAATAACTGGATCCCCAGGCCTGGGGATACACTACCACTGCATCCTAACCCCAGGAGAGAAACACAACTCCAGCTGCCCTGTCCCTATCTTTCTCAGCTGAGAAAGAAACCCAGACACAATGCCAGCACAGGGTCCCAAAGTCCTCGAACTGCATAGCTCAAGTGAAAACCAGCATTCAGGCCAACTAACAGGAAGGATGCTCATGACTTAGTGTTTGTAACTCACTTGTGGCAACTACAAATCTGAATGAGATACAGCATTTCCCTGAAAATGCACACCCTAGCACGTTCCACTCAATTTATTCATTCTCCAGGACTATCACAAGTTCAAAGCCTTATCTGGAAATACATATATCACCAAGATCAATAGTGCTGCCTTTTTATACATCAGAACTCTCCAGTTCCACAGTTACTACTTCAGCATATATGAAAGATTAGCAGGATATAAAGGGATCAGGTTTCACCTTGATGTATTAAGACACTAGAAAAATTAAATGGGGGGTGTCTTTGACTCCAAATTACTTCAGAAGTTAAGATGGAAACTGAGCAAGTTACCTGCCATAACATCCTCTGAGTAGAATATTAATATTTACTCTAAGGTATTAGATCATCCACCTTGTTTCCTGACAGTCTTAATGCCATACACAAACCCACCCAGCAGCACTGTTAACATCATCAGCAGCAGTCACCTAGCAGGGGGCTAAAAGGTCACCTGACTTCCTGGAGTGTTCTTGTCAAGTTACTCACCAGTTTTTCATTATTTAATTTTTCATTATTTAATGTTAAATTGGGATTTGTACTTATCAAAATATGTAAGCTTCAAAGGGGCAGGATTCTGCTTTGTTAGGGACTGTCTACTCCAGCATACCTCTCAGCCCTCTGGCTGCTGCAGCCCCCTCACAAGGTGGTGGTTACTAGCTCTCCACCTGAAGAGAAGCTTTAGGATTTGAGAAAAAGAAGGCTTCTTACAGCTGGAAAAATCTGATATCCGTTTGCAGACAGCTTCTGCCTTGCATTGGGACTGTAAGCGAAATAACTCAGAAGTCAGTTCCCACTGAGAAATCATTTTCACTCCAAAAAACCCATTTCCCCCTTGATCCTTTTAAGCTTATTAGAAGTGGAATTCCCACTCCAGTCTTCCCGAGATGCACACTCTAGCACTACTAGACAAAGAAAGGTCTGTCACGTAATTAAGTCTTCTTTAAACAGTCTGGCAATACCCCAGTGTGGTCGAGGGGACCATTTGTACCAGGGACTGCTCTCAGTAGTAGCATGGGCTCCCCTGCACTCACCAACAGTTTCCCATCACCACCCCAGAGAGTTTTAGCACTCCTAACACGCCTTCTTGCTGACCCCGTGTGCCCACAGCACACACACTCAGTTTCACACCATAAAAAGTACTCTGGTGCTCACCATATTACACAGCTTTGAATGGAAAAATTGCACACAGAGCAGTAATTACATTTTACAGAGCACTGTATGGGGCGCAGAAAAGTCCCCAAGTTGAGCACTGGGTGCTCAAGCTCAAGAGAACAGCTCTTGATATAGAGCAGAGTGCACCAAACATGGTGAGCAGGTCACTCCCTGCCACACACTCAGCTCTGGTTTGGCAGTGTAGGCAGTCTAATGGGATCTGAGGAGCCTCCCCACATTCACAGGTGGTGACATAATTCTTCACAAGATTTTGGTTCACTTCAAAACGCCTGTAGGTGCAGTGGTAAAAGAACAGATCTAGGGTGATATTTAAAGTAAAACAGAGAAACTGCTCCACCGTAGTTTATACTGGACAGGAACAGAATATAGATAAGTCATGGAGATATCAACATGAATGCCACTGATTTTTCCTTATCATATTTGATCCACAATTTCATTAAAACCAGAAAGTCATTTTTGCCCTTAGCAAGAATTCAGAAATTCTTCTCAAAAACTCAACTCAGTAGGGTTCTCAAATACATTCCTCTGTGGCCCAGCATCTAATTACAAGAAGCTCAGGTGGCCGCTCTGAGATAGAACCAAGAATCAACAGAAAATGAATGTTTAATTTTTGTGGTAGCTGCCTTTGGATTCCTTTGGGGCCACATACGGTTCAGTTGAGAATATCTGCTGAAGTGTGTAGTTTTGTCTGGTAGGCATCCAACCTCAGAAGACCTGGAGTATTACAGATTCTCTAGTACCCCTGTACATATGCAACAGACAACACATGGTGTCCTGGAGCACTTCACTTTACCTCTTTGTGTATTTTTTTTTTTACCTCTTTGAGACAGTAAGTTACAGAAGGGGTAGTTTTGAGGATTCAGGCAGGCAGCTAGAAAGAACAGACCTCAATTGCTTCCTTTTTAAAATGTGTGCTTGTAAATTAAGAAGCATTTCAAGATTAGGCATCTGCCCAATTCTTTTTATCATTTAGTGTATTATGCTAATGAGGATGCCATTTCTTTAATTATCATGTGCAGAAAAAATTGCATTCAGTCCCTTGATCTTCCTTAAAACCATCCCTTTGCTTGATTCCCCCATAGGCTTCTAATCACACGGCTTCAAGTGTGAAACTCTGCATTTGAGGAAAACTCTTCTCAAAACTAGTTCACCAAGAAAGTTTAAATTGTTTTCTCTCATCTGAGCTATATCCCCTACCACTTGGCAGCTTAGGAGAAAGAGCTGAAAGACTCAAACTAATACTAGATTATGCACTGAATGAAGTCTAATGCCAAAACCTATTATACTGCGTATGTAACAGATACTAAATGCCAGGGCTTGTTAGGTAGAGCTAGAGAGGCAACTGAAATGAGCTATAAAATAATACTGTCCTGTGTCACTTCACAGTAGAATTCAGTAAATCCTATTTAAAAAGCACTTATAATGCACACTCCATCAGCTGTTAACTTCATTATGCAAAATTACCCATACATGATGATAATGGACATTTGTTGCTACTAGTCAAATGGCTCTACCCATTTCATTTCAGTGTGGCTTTCTGGTTGTCCTGACAGAGGTTCCTGTAATTGAAGCCCTGGCCATGTGGGGACTGCAAGTCCCACTGGGAATACAAGCTCACTTTCACTGGAGGTGCCTCTCCTGCACCTCTGAGCTCATCCCTCAGTATCTCTATACCCTCATGCTGCCAAAACATAGAATAGAATCATAGAATCGTCTACATTGGAAGAGACCCTTCATGTGGTAGAGCCTGTCTGCACCGGCACCCGGTCAGGGAACCCATGTCTCCATCCACCCACATACCCATCCACTCTGGAAGCAGCCCCACTGCAGGGGACTTGCCCTCCTCACCTCTCCCCAGGGTGGGGAAGGGCAGCTACACTGGCCCCGAACCTAACCTCCACCACCAAACACCTAACTGCAGTGTCAACCATCAATGAACATGTTGTCATTTGGAGATGCAAACAGAGCTGCATAAGTGTGTCTTCTGAAGGGAGGAAAAGTCCATTTTCTGTGATGCCTGGAAAAGCACTAGCTTCAACCTCCAAGGCAGGCTCAGGACATCCCTGACGCTAAGAGAAGAGGTTATTGGCATTTCCTGGTATGAGCAGCTGCCACCTCTGAAGGAACCTTTTGATATTTGTTTCACCTTAGCCCTGAAAAGGTTGATGCCTACCAAGCTAGTGTCTCATGCAAGCTGAGCTGTACACATGACTGATGGGGATGCTGGGGAGGAGTAACACTCCCCTAGACTTCTCCAGAAGGTAAAAGGAAGATTTTTTTTTTGTGTGTGTTCTAACACACACACTGCAATAACTAAACAAAGTGTATACTCCAGTTATGGTATATGCATTTAGAGTTTATCTGCAGTATATGTCATGTTACACTTTCACTCTGCAGTGAAACTGGAAGAAATACTGGATTTCTTTACAGCTGAGACACAAACTGCACTAACATCTTGAAGCAAAGTATTTACAAACAAATATTCTGACATCTCATTTATCTATTTTGCCATAAAATTGGCTTATACATGATTAATTATGAAAAATAAGCACAGCATGCTTTCATGCACTTTTACTTTGAAATCAAGGTCACACTTTGTTTTGAAATTCAGAAAAACAGTATGAATAATATGATTAACATATCAGAAGATTCTTTGCAAGTAACTTTATTTAAGCAGGCTAAACTAGGAGCTTATGAAGTTGTCGCTATTCTGTCATCGCAGATGGATCATGTCTTGCACTTGTTTATATCCTTCATTTTATTTGACTAATCCTTTGTACTGAAAGGATGCTTGGAGTAGCATCTCTCATTCTAAGCCACACAACACTGAACAAATACAGCATTCTTGCCCCAAAGCATTTACAAGCCGATTCCTGCTCTGTGGACTCAATGCCAGCTGGGATGCTGCTCCTTAGAAACAATCCAGCAATGGTGTGAGAAATTAGTAACTTAGAGTCATGGAATCATTTAGGTTGGAAAAGACCATTCAGATCTTCAAGTTCAACTGTTAACGTAACCCTGCCAACTCTGCCACTAAAACATATCCCTAAATGCCACATCTACATGTCTATTAAATACCTCCAGAGATGGCAATTCAACCACTTCCCTGGGTAGCTGTTTCCAAGGCCTGCCAACCCTTTCAGTGAAGAATTTTTTTCTAATATCCACCCTAAACCCTCCCTGGTGCAACTTGAAGGTATTTCCTCTTGTCCTATTGCCTGTGACTTGGAGAAAAGACTGACCCCCAGCTCTCTACAACCTCCTTCCAAGTAGTCATAGAAAGTGTTAATGTTTCCTCTCAGTCTCCTTTCCTCCAGACTAAACAGCCCCAGTTTCCTCAGCTGCTCCTCCAAAGACTTGTTCTTCAGACCCCTCAGCAGCTTTGTTGCTCTTCTCTGGACATGCTCCAACACCCCAATGTCTATCTCATTGTGAGGAGCCCCAAACCAAGCATAGTATTTGAGGTGCAGCCTTATCCATGCCAAGTACAACTTCTGTAATCCAAATCCATCTGAATACATCCAATAAATCATTCTGCAGGTTCTCTACTCTGGATACTCAGCTACCGACATGTTTGTGTCCATCTCATGTGAACCACCTTCTACCTCTACAGCTCCTCACCAATGCTAGATGTGCGAGTCAGTTCTGTGGACAGAGCAAGACCACATACTGACAAGTCATTTGCTTCAAATAGTGAAAAGTCAATTTCTACACACGTGCTGTTTTAACCAAGTAAATTTTATCAGTGGTCTGAGTAAAATCCATTTGTTAAGACTGTACTTCTAAGACTTTAACAAAATATAAGAAAACATATCACCTTTTGACCTCAGATACTGTGCCTTCCTTCTGCCTCAGCTGCAGTCCAGAGCCAGCCCCAAAGCCAACTGCAACATGAACTCCACCTCAAAGTTCACCTTGTTTGCACAGCAGCCTAGCAAAAGGCTAGGGTTTGCAAAAGGCCATACAGACTGGGAGCTGCTGGACATAGAGGTCTGACTGACAAATAGGAGCCTCCCCACGTCAATGTGAATTGTCAAAAAAACTTGCAATTCCTGTATTGCAGTGCTAGAAATAGAAAGCAATGCTTTTGCCACACTGCTGGCATTTGAATAGCTTCTTTCTTAAAAGGGGCAAACAATTTGTTCCACTGAAAGCTTGCTTACAACTGCAGTGGCTGGGCTCAATTTCAATAGAAAGAAGAGTTGCCTTTTTCAAAAGGAAGCTCAATTCTATGAAAGGTTAAGAAGGTAACAGACAAAAACAACCGATAAAAATCAAGACTAAAAAACACTTAAGAGAAACAGGGTGTGCAGAATAAAAAAGCCATGGACACTGCATGCAGAAACAAAGCAGAATCTAGAATACTGGTGAATCGTAAGCTGAGACAGAGGCTGAGGTCTGCCAGAAATCCATCAAGTGAGGCACTCCTCAAGCATATATCCTTGAAGTTATAAAAAATATTGTCACATGAAATTTTATTCTGGCAGAGAATTTTTTCTGAAAGAACCACTTTATGAGTAAGACTTCGGGAAAGTCTGCAAGTTCTAGTTCATTTCTTAATACAAAATGTAAAAGTCAACTCTAGCTAATGGTTTGGGCTTTTTTGGACTCCTACTGGATAGAGGTGAACTGTTTAACTAGGAAATTATGATTCACTACAGGCAAAGGGCAAGGTTCTAATTTTTTTCACAACTGGAAATTTTCTTGTTTGGTTATTTTAAAAAGATAATTTCTCACACCTAACACAATCATGAGCAAAACTGAGCAGGGGGAAAATGAAGAGGACCTGCTAAGGGATGCTTTATTGCATATCCCCCCAAAAAAGAAAATCACTCTGCTACAGCCAGGAAAGGAAGCTTTTTTTGGTTGAAGAATCCTGGCCATGGAGAGCGACAGCAGCAGCAGAGAAACCTGTAAAACAAACCCACAGTACATAACAGATGGGTGGAAAAAAAGACACTGATAGCAATGAATACAAATTAACATTGCAGAAATGCAAGCAAATGATGGAAGAAAAAAACCTCCCACACATTAAAAAGCTGTGGAGAGGTTTGTGACAATAGGAGTTCCTCCCTAAATGGAACAAGAACAAGTAAGTGCCAAGCAATGGCTTCAAAAACTGCTCATTCCAGATAAAAATCAAATTATTCAGAAAAAGACAAGCGTATTTCACAACTACTTCTCCTCTGTGTTCAGAAAGATGCAAGATGCTTGCTATATTCACATCTCACAGCAATAATGACACACCTCCCATGCCATCAGTAACTGGAGAGAGCTTTAAACAGCCCCTCAATTAAAACCCTGCATTCAAGAGTAGAGGGCAGATGTGCCAGTAAGTTTTGATTCAATGACTGCTTCTAACAAACAGAGTTAATATCAAAGCAGTGTTTAAAGTGTTAAATGGGATAACCTAAGCACCCATCGAACAGTTAGGCTGACATCAGTAGTAAGGAACAGCAGGGAAAGGTTACCATGGGACACAATCAATAAGACATTGAAAGACGGTAGCATAATTAACACCAATCAACACAGCTGTATGGAAAATAAGCCTGGTCATGTAAATCTGATCATTTGTATGCAGTTACATCATCATTGGATAATGGCAGTGTGCTGACACGACATATTTCTGGTTCTAATTTCACACGACACAGTGATTTAAAGTCGTGCTATACAAAAAATCCTGAATTAAAAGATTCACCATACTATATCAACACAGCTCCTAGTAAATGAATTTCAAGAGTGGCTAACTAAATGGAGAATCAGCATCCAGATAAGAAACCCCTTGTCAGTACCACAGGAAAAGGTGAGGTACAACATTTGGAAGCTGAAAAAAACTATAGACTGCCTCATAAAGCAAGGATTATTATTTACTGGGACAATTTACATGCAACATGGTAGATTCATTACCACTGGCACGCTGTAAATCAAGACCTTGATCTTTTTCAGGAAAATATGCTAAATAAAGAAAAATCAAGAAACCACTGCTCCTATATCCTGCATTTCTCTGACCTGCACTGAGCAGGGAGTAAGAATAGATATTCATGTGGTCCACTCTGGTCTTTAAATTTGTAAGCCTGGGAAACAATGACCCAGACATTATTAATCCCTCCTAAATTTAATGCAATAAGTGAATCATGCTTAATCCATCTGATACAGTATAAAGTGTCTTGAGTAGTTCTATGAGATTTCAGCTGTAATCCAGTGTTAAATTTCTGGATGACTATTAAAATATTATCAAGTTACTTTCTGAATTTCTGACTTCTAGCTGAAAGCAGCAGGAAAAGAAAAATATCTCTTTGAAGCATCTCCCTAGCTGTGGGCATAAATATGGAGGCATGGTATTCATGTAGACTGCTTTGACTTATTTCTTTGGATTATTTTTTTTAATTGATGTAATCAGAACAGTATTTCCGTGGCATGTACAAATGCCTTCTGCCAGGTACAGCCACAACTGTAACACACTAACTTCACACAAATCTCTCCAAGATCAGTACAGGAGAGCCAAAAGTCACATTATCTCCACCAAACACATATTATTTGGTCCTATTTGAAACAAATCATAGCAGTTTCAAAATGCCATTCCTGCAGACACTTCTGGAATGGGCCAGGAAAATTTCTTCTCCTAGGTTTGCAGCAAGCACTACAATTGCAAAATGCCTCCTATGTTTCTTGCTCTATTCAACATCCACTTCTGGCACAGTTCTACCTATCAGAAGCTTAATTTCAAAGAGCTGATGGCCTTTATTTTCCAATTCTTCTAGCCATAAAGAATAAAAACCTTCAAGCTGCTTCTTACAGGTCTTACTTTGAATGCCATGTCAGCTCAAAAAGGAAGAGGATGTGTTAGCAAAACAAGTACTCAATACCTGCTAACAGTGAAATACGTTACGGAAGGGAGTGCTGTCCACTAAAAAATTACTTCCTCCGTTCTTTTTGGTGAACATGCTTCTCAGAAGTTAGTAACACACCAGTTCCATCACCCATTTCACAGCCAAAACTACATCATCTGTAACTAAGCATGACTGCTGCCAGAGACACAGCTTTTGACTTGGGTGGGGTGTTCCTCCCCAAGCTCATGCAACCCTACAGTTGCTACCACACAGCACTGTCCCCAGAGGCATCTGTGTTTATGAAGAGTCCCTTGAAAGCCACGGATCATGCCATGATGATATTCACTTCACCCTTCTGAGCCTTGTCAGTGCCTATCAGCTTTGTAGCATGGGTTGGAGAAGAAGGATGAGGTATAGGATTCCCCCCTACCATATAGTGTTGCATGCTAGAGCCATGTCCCTAGGCTCTGCTGGAGTCCTGACATTCTACCAGTGCTGGTTGCTCTTGCTAGACCTCTCTAATTCCAGTGCAGACCAGGTCCAAGTCTCCCCAAAGGAAAGAGCATCGCTTATGCCAGATTGAACTTCTCCAGCCAGGCTGCATTTTATCACTTGAGGGACAGGATCAGCCCTGGTCCCAGGAGATGCATACTCGGGGAGACATGTTGCACTACATGGACAGTTGTTTTTATTAGTTCTCATGGTTATTCAGCCAGCAGAACATAGCAGGCTGTCACACCCTACTGATGCAGGGAGAAAATCAACTGTGAGCCTGCTGTAAAACCAGGGACAGTGCAAGACCACAAAAGAAGACTTTGTTCCATCATGTCCTGGTCATCACAGAAAAAGCAACCTCACAGCTCTAGTTTTATTTGGTCTATCCAGGGTTGGACACAATCAGCTCCACCCCCTACACCTCCCATTAAGCCTACACAATCCTATCTCCGTTTCCTTGAGTCTTTTGAGGTTTTGGGACCACTGTCAGCCTGTAACCAGTGGTCAAAGAGCCAAAGCACCCAATCAAGTGGCAAATACTGGCCCACAACTTGCCAGCATAGCTGTCATTTTTTCACCAGGTAAAACAACCAGTGACCACTCAGAGGCTTCAGAAAGTATCGTTATTGCTCAAGAGTGAATACAGCCTCACAACACTACAACCACTACAACACAACTTTACCAGGATCCACACCATTATCATCTCCCACCCTACAAAGTTATGCCTTCCCAAGCATGAAAGACTATCTTCAGATATTGTCACACTATCTCAAAAAGTAACTAGATTTAGTTTAGATATATAGTACAGTGGTTTAAATTATATTTTTCAATATATATACTATACTTCCCAGACAGAAGTTAAAAACATTAGGAAAGAAAAGCAAAGGTCTATTTTTGTTCGATAATTCTCCCCAGTAGAGAAGTCTTGTGGTCTGCTTTGAAGTCACCTTTATCTCCATTGTTTATATAATTGTTCGAGGGAGTTTTCTTTTCATTGGATAGACTAACACTAATATAAAAATCAAAGACAACTTGCAAAATAGTTCTTTGGTGGCAAATACATTTTAAAGATCAAATCAGGCATTAATAATACAGGAAAACTTACCCAGAATGCAGGAAAACCAAATTTTACTTCCATTGGTGATAGTTTGCCCTAGAAGACCGTCTTGGGGTGGAAACCTTTAAAAAAACAAATAAAAGACTCATTAGAATTGAAGTCAGTGAAGGGCATGCACCATCAAATCTTTTGTAATCACAGGGCTCAATATTAAACATCCTGCTCTTCTGATTATGATCTTGTCCAAGTTTCCTGGCATTAACTCACAGATAAGCTGGTCCTTGTTAGAAGGGAGTGAAATGAAGCAATGCACTTACTCTCAAAAGGGGAAGAGAATGCTAAAACTTTGTGAAACAAAAACTCCACATTTTCTGTTCCTCTTCCTCTGGAGTATCTTTAGATTAAGTCAATGCTCTTAAGTCAAATTTAGGTACATAAGCTGAATGGGACACATAGATTAAACTTAGTCAGGTTTTAATGCATTTACAGAGATCATTGCTTTTAAGGGACTCTACTATTTGACATCTTGTCTCTACACCACATTCTGATGGGATAACGGGGATGTATTCAAAAAGATTAAGCTGAATTTGCTTTTGATAAGGTCACCAAGAAAGTGTATGGAGGGAAAAAAGAGAAAAAAGAAAGGAAGATCATCTGGAAAACACACAGAAGGAGCTTCTTCCACAAGTCAAGAAGAGATTGCAATCACAAGAAATTAACATCAGTAATCAGAGAATGTGAGTTATGATATCAAAAGACAACAGGTCAAGGCAGAAAAGGAAAGCAAGCCAGTCCTGAGATTTGATAAGAGATTATGAGATGTGGTTTTACCAGTGATAAAAGGGGCCAAAGCCAAACTACTGAGAATCAAAGATGAAACTAGAAGAGGATGTCCTAAGTAGGACTGACCAGATTGTAAGATGACAAAAAGGCTGGAAAAAGTTTTGGGGTTTGGTTTTGGTTTGGTTTGTGTTTTTTTTTAAATATTACATCTATGATGTGTAATTATTTGTATTATGACAGAAAATGGACAGGAGATAGAGTGAAGAGTTAAGAGGTATGAAAGCAAGGAAAACCAAGAAGAGGGATGTGACTATGGGACAAGCAGATCAGATGGAGATCAGAAGAGACTTGAAAGTATGACAGAGGAAAAGGTAGAGTCAGCAAAAGAAGGAGAAAGGATTGCTGAGGGATAAAGGGAAGTTATACGATATTAGATTTTTCCCTTGGGGTAAAAATCAAGTGGAGAAAAGTTGGATAAAAAGCTTAGAAGATATTAGAAGATGGAAGATGCAAATGGGATTTTAGGTAATAGATATAATCAAGTAGTCTTTTAAAAGGCTAGTGCTTTATTCGTATGTAACTGATGGTCACCATTTATGATACGTTTGACATGAATGTGCTAAAATCTCCAAAGTAAAGTAACTCACAGCAAAACATGCACTAATTGCAATGAAATTTATATTTTAATGAGAAATTCTGGGTATGTTCTATTTTTTTTATCCCCACCTTCCTTTCCACAGTAAGGCAGGTTGCTTCTTTTCAAATAACTCAGTTCAATTAAGTTGTATGTTCAGCCTCATTAGCCACCATCTCCATTCCCCTGTGGTTTTAATTAGATAGGTCTCTTTGTTCACAGCTACCTCAATCCTTCCCCCTAAACAATCCCACAACATTGGCTTTTTTATGTTATCATTCTACAAATGCTTCTGGTTACACTGGAGGCAGCCAAGGAGATTGGGGCAGAGCAGTTGCCCTCCCATGGGGAAGGCAGGGCAAGATCTGCAGCTGTTGAGGCATACACCCACCTTGGGCAGGGCTGGGGGTTAGATGCTCTTCCACACTGTTATAACCACTTTAATCAAGACAACCCATCAACATGACAGGCTTGAGTGAAGGGTCAGACCCTCCGCATAGACACCAAGACCCAAGAACATGGACCTGGCTTCTCTCAGCAGTTTCCTTCCTTCTCCACAAGTCCCCGTGTTGGTCCACCACATCTACACCCAGCACATGAAATCACAGGGCAAGAACAAGGTCTTGACACCCCACTGAATCCAAAAAGATACAGGAGATCCCCAGATTCAGGATGGTGTCTGGCTGCAGCTCTTCCACCAAAGCATCTACCCCAGCAAACCCCACCACACATCAAGCCATGGCACTGTCCCAAAAGTGAAACAAAGGCTCAAAAGGACCTGCTCCAAGGCCTGACCTGGCCTGTAGTCCTTTTTTATTTTTTTTAGATAAGCACAGGAGCTAAAGTACCAAGATCGTGAGATTATCCATTTCCAGCTGGAAATAGGAGTAAAAGGCTGATGTTTCAGGGGGAAAAAAAAAAGGAGGGGGTAAGCAGGGAGGATCAACTCCGCCCATAAGGAGCAAGACAGGACTATAAAGGTAGGATTTCTACTTTGACCCCTATTTGCACTCTACTAACAGAAAAAAAAAATCTGCAAATCCAACAAGCAGGCTTGGCAGCAAACCCCTCAGAGCCTCAGACCTTGGCTGCACAGCTGCCCTGCAGCCCCGGAGGAGAGCCTGGGGAGCTCAGCATCACCCCCGGGCTATTCCTGGCTGCCCAGGGTCAGCAGCAGCACAGCAGGGATTAGAGCAACTTGGCTTTGTTACGTAAGGGACATGTTGCTCGTGGCTTCTCCCAAATCCCAAAGACATGGCTGTTACGTAACGGGAACAATCAAACAGGGCAGCTTTTTCCGCAATTTGATTTCTTTTTTTTTTTTTAGAAGTGCTGAGCGTATAAAAATGATCGTTCTGGGCCTGTCAGACTTCAGTGTTATGTATTCCCCTCTAATCAGTTTAACCTTAAAGCTGCTGTAGCTTATACAGACAGTGACTCAGCTCTCGCTTCACCCGAGGCCTCGAAATCCTGGAAGGTGAAATAAAGCAACCTTTGCTCACCTTCCCACCAGGTCCTCGGTGGAGGGCAAAGCTTGCACATTCTGAACTGAGCCTGAGGGCTTTCATTTCTTTAGCATCAGTACCTTTCTGGCTCTAATGACATTAAAAGATTAGTCACATGAATGAAGACTGTGGACCTGGCCCCAAACTTTGCTTGTGTGCATTGGATGGGGGCTGTGAGCCCCTCTGACACTTGGGCTTTTACGCAGCTTCCTTCGGCAGAGTGTCCAGAGTTCCTTGTCTTCTTATATTGTTACTGTAAATAATTCTGATAGTAAGGCACACAGTTTTACAGGATACATCTATGCATACACATGTTATTTCAGAAAATATGCATATTAACAAAATCCATTGTTTCGTATTTTTGAGGCATGCTCCAGCAATATCAAGGATGTGTAGACACATGCAAATGTTTCAGGAAGTCCTAGTTGGCTGCTGTCATACCAAAATTAGCACTTCGCCCAGTCTGTTTCTATTTTAGAAACTCACTCATTTCTTTCCAGCTTACAAACTATATTTAAAGAAATATTTCCATTCTTTTCAAATGCTCTTTTAAAGTTTTCTTAATTAATTTCTTAATAATTAGATTATTCCTTAATAATCTAGAAAAGGAGGAAAAACTACTCTTCTTGTAGATCTTGGAGCTTCCATTGGTTCTAGCTTTTCAGCCTTCTAACACATTGAAGAAATAGCCCAGTCTGAGTGCCCATGCTGAATACTTGTCTTAGCATTAAATCCCAAACCCCTTGGCATTAAACCCCGATTACTGTGCCCAGACTGTGACCATGATACAGCAACTCCATCCTAAGCGCTTGCTCCTGATGTCCGTAACGTTTCTGGTCTCCTGCATTTAGCTGTGGATTTCACCAAGGCTCATATATATTGTTTCCAGGGATTGTTTTACTGTTGTTCCCATTTTAAGTCTCACTACGATATTGCATCAACAGCTAAACAATTTTTCATTGTAACAGCAAGAGAAGAACATCAGATCCTGACAGTCTGGTAGACCAGAAGGAAAGCATTCATTCTGAGAGTACACTCAAGTACAAGTTACTTCTGATTGTTTTCCCTGAGCTCAAGCACATCATGATTCCTCCCAGCATTCTGGCATGAAAAAATTACATCAAGTTTGGAAATGCCTAATACAAAGCTTTATTTTTCCCACTGCCACAATCTAATTCTTGTTCAGTAACACTAACGTACCCTGTAGCACAGAAATACACTCCTTGGGAGGCATCCGGTTGCTCTGAATTTTTCTGGCAGTATAAACTTGAGAATTACTATGAGGACCGACTTGGACTGAAAAACATCTCAGGTGGTTTAAAGGGCTGCTGTTCCATGTGCCCCATGCAAAACTTGGCAGACCCAACTCATGCCAGAGGGAGAAAGCACTATTGGAGCATCTCTTTTCAAGCTATCCTTGCTTGCCAGACTGGCTCTTCGGCAGCTTTAGCATCTTGCCATAACTTAGAGCACCCTGTGGGGGTAATAAACGCGGAAGCCAACTCATTTAAGATAAGCTATCAAATAGTTAAAATTCAAAAAGTAAAACTTAATAGAGAGACTAATTAGCCCAGCATGTGTTTTAGATGCTTGTTTACTTTTTAACTATGATTTCAAAGGGAAGTCATTCTCCTGTAAGCATTTGGTGATTATGCCCACAAAGTGAAAGTCACAGCTGTGCAAAGAAGAACAAGTTATGCCTTTCTTCCAGCTCTGCATCCCATGGAATATCTGCTTCAAAGTAGTTTATCTCCGGGCAGAGTAGCCCTCAGGCTCATATAAGGAGCAGCAACCTATATTACACCATCATCTAAGCTAAGAGTCACAACTGCAGACTGGGAGGGGTATCCAAGGAATTTTTTCAGCAGACGCTTTTGCTAGTTTTGAGGATTGCATAAAATCACTCATCTGCAAGCGATGTCACTAACAGCAAAAGCCTGGGAACTGCTGCTACACCAGATGCTTCTGAGGATTAAGTCATTTGCAGAGACTTTTGATGTGGATGCCTCTGCAGGAACAAAATGGACTTCTCCATCCACAGTCCCCAAATGCCCTGCAAGAATAGGCCAGCATGCTCCTCCCAGTTTTTGGAAGGGAAGCTAAGGCAGTGTCTTACATCAAGTTTACTGGGACTATACAGGAAGGTAACTTGGATGTCCTTGCCTTACAGTCAGTGTGCCACTGACGCTACTCCTTGCAGAACTATGCGCTGTGTCACACCACACCACAAAAGCAACGGTAACTTTTCCTTCAGCAAAAAACTGTTCCTGCCCTGAAACATGAAGATTCACTGTCCCAGGAGCTTTGAACCTGTTTGCCTGACTGCCAGCTTTACAGCCACTTAAATGAGAAAGAAAGTGGAATTCTTGAAAGAGATTACTAAGGTGACTGCTTAAATGAAGTCTTCTAGGCAGCCCTTCAAGACTTGTTTTTCAGATGTTTTGAATGTTGCCTTTTGGAGGCAAAATATTAACTTGGGTCTGTATCACAACAGATTAGTACATGGCAGAGCTTTAACTGGCAGAAATCACTTCAGTTGTGAAGTTATGGCAATTTATATCAGATAATCATTTTCCCTCTTGCTTCTTATCCTACAAACACCCAATAAGTAGGTCTTTCTCATTAAACCAGTGACAGAAGACAGTCAGGTGGTTGTAGCATCTGGCTGTACTTTGGAGATCTTTCTGATGACCCCGGGTGAAGCATTGGACCTTATCCTCTTCCCAGTCCCCCACTGGAAAATCCAGAATAGCAAGATGATGATATTGTATAATGACAATGGTCAGAACAAAGAAAAAGTTTTCATAGAGCGAAGCATCAAATGCATACCCAGCAACAGGGAGTGACAGTGTTCCCTGGCTCATGAGGATGCTATTTATATTAGGATCGTGCCAGAACAAGTTATACAAAAATCCATCAGAGTTACTTTCCTGAGGAAAGACTGTTTCGACGGGTTTGAGTTTGCAATATCAAGCTCGGGTACAAAACAAACCATCACACGCTGAAGTTTTGCTGCTCTTTGCTACATTTTCCCCCCCGCTTTCAGCTACTTATCACTTCCTCAACAAAACTGACTTGCAGAGCATTCAGAAAAAGTTGCATTTAAACAAGGCCAGTATAATTATAAATAACCTACGATAAAATGCAATACTTTTCCAGGGAAAGCGTTTGCTACATCAGCTGTGCCTCAACGGTTTTTAGCAAACCTCAGCATCCAGCCGAGGGTGGTTGGGAAAGAGATCCTTTAGTAGCCTTTGTTGCTGGCATTTCAGCAAATATCTTTACTGAAATGTCCATTATTAAGCCTAGATCTTTTCTCCTCTAAAGTGTTCGATCACATACTAAACTAATCACTGCGTAACAAGTCTCTACTGTATTGTATTTCACTTCATCTACCACTGTATGACTCTCCAGAGACAGCACAGTTCACTGGAGTCCTCAATTCTGGCTGCAGTCCTCTGTCCTATGCTGATTTCTGGTGCTTTCCTCCACAAACTTAGGAAATTGAGAATATACAGAAAGATGAAAGTCTTGATTTTCCTAACTTACTATGAGGGAGGACTATTTCTCCCTGGTTACTGAGCTCCCCACACAGCCTCTGATGTGCTGCTGTGCTTCATAGATGTGGAAAACTGCACTTCAGCAGCACATGTGCTGATACCTCTTTTCCCTCACTGTTATCCCAACTATCTAGCATTGCATTCACACAGAAATACACACTCCAGAAATTCAGGTCATGAGTTTTGAGCTACTTTCTTGTCTATCACAGTAGTTATCACCAATATAACAGACAGCACTCTAGAACATTTTACCTTAAAAGAAGCTTCGTTGTAAAGAAAGAAAAACTATCAATTTGACCCAAACCTATACCTGTCATTTCTTAGATCTGTAGCCAAATACCTACCTCTGTCCTTAAAGAGATGAAAATAGGGAAAGACGTGGTATTATATCAAAAGCTACTTCAAATAAACCACATGGACTCCAACTCATAAATATTTTCTCAACCCCTCAACTCAGGTAGTGATTTCCAGACTCAGCGCACTGCTCAGAGGATCACTTACAGAATCTTCCTTTCCTACAGTAAGGTAGGACTTCATCCTGCAGAAATCAAGGTGACGATAAATAAAGCATAATGAGAAGTTAAGCCCCATTTGCATACATGCTGCTACACACTGCAGCACAGCCTGGTGCTGCTCTCCACAACAGATTGCAGGGACAGGAGACGAGTAGCCGGGTGTATTTAATTGCATTGAAAAAGGGTGGACTGGTAAAGAGTTTATGTAGCGGGGGATCTAGAAAAGCCCGCATCCCTGAAAGAGAACCAATAAACCCCACAAACACTACACTGAATGTAAAGAGCATCAAACAATTAAATCACACAAACCAAACCAAGGCATTTATGCATCATATTATGTCCAGCTCAGTTGCTGCTGAGTGCCTCCTTCATGCCATCATCCATTGCAAAGTTAACCTGTACACAAACACCTGGCACCTAGTTATTTTGCTACTAATGCCTTAGTATCAGTCAGCATGTTTAATGCTTGACCCACGGAGAAACACATTAATTTTTTTGATCTTTGATAGTTTCAATGCAACGATAATGTCAAGGCTCCTGCTGGCTCACTCGCTTCATGTTTAGAGCGATCAGGGATTGCCGGCTCCCTAAGAGAGGTGTCCATAGGGAGCCCAGGTTGAGGCACAGCACACAAGCCCTCTCTCCACTCCCATCACCTTCGGGACGCAGTGACAGGAACCAGGGAGAAAGAAGCAACGGCAAAGGTAGCAAAGGGATGAAGCAAGGAGGAAAAGGGTACCCAGATTCACCTAAACAGAGTTGGAAACAACCGACATAGACGAACAGCTCTTCAAGCAGAGATGCTCTATCTAAGGAGGGAGACCTGGACTCACTGCCTTGTCTTCCACAGATTTATCTTTCTCTTCCCAGCAAAACACTACTTTAAAATTCGCAGTAGCTGCTTTATCTTCCACCGCTCTTAAGAAAAGAAGCGAGAAGCTGCTTAACCCCGCGGCAGGGTCAGAGCGGAACCGCAGCTCTCGCACGCCGAGCGGGCGGGCTGGGGGAACTCCGCACTTGCTCCCAACTCCCCGCTCGCCCGGCCCCGGTGGGAAGCGGCCAGCCCGGCCCGGGACTCCCGCTCCCCGCTAGCACATCGCTGGCATAAAACAGGCAAATTTGGTCAATACCCATATGCCGCACAAGCGGCAATGCCCGTTTAAGCCAGCCCATTTATTAGCATCCTCAAAACTTTTGGCTCGAATAAATTCGATCGCACATATTATCCGCCTTAATAAGCCGAGCTCTCTTCACCGTCTCACTACCCCACCGTGTGCCTGTACCGCAGGTACCGAAGAGGAGCAGCCCCCGGACCCGCTGCCTCCCCAGCATCCGCGTTCTCCTCCCCCGGT
>VXBW01004769.1:124331-140726 GCA_013400375.1 Thinocorus orbignyianus
CTCTGGCACCCTCGCTGTAAAGTTTCTCATGTTGAGATAGAATTTTCTGTGTTACACTTTGTTGTCCCTTGTGCGCTGAAAAGTCTGGCCCCATCCTCTTGATACCCACCCTCTAGATATTTATAAGCATTGATGAGGTACCTTCTCAGTCTTCTCCAAGGTAAACAAAGCCTTTCCTCAAAAAAGTACTCCATCCTCTTGATCATCTTTGTAACCCTCCACTGGACTCTCTTTGGTAGTTCCCTGTCCTTCTTGAACCAGGGGCCCAGAAGTGGACACAGTGCTCTAGATGTGGCCTCACCAGGGCAGAGTAGAGGAGCAGGATAACTTCCCTCAATCCTCCCTCAACACTCTTTTTAATGCATCCCAGGAGACCTTCTTGGCCACAAGAGCACATTGCTGCCTTATGGTCAACGTGTCCATCAGGACTCCCAGGTCCCTCTCTGCAGAACAATAATAACAGAACGCTCTTGTGATTGTATTTGTGGGATGCTTCTACCTCTGCCCATTTTTTTTCCTAATTACATGTGCAAAATAACACCCAGTAAGCAAATAGATGGTTTATAGCGGATTATTGAATAGGGATTTTTTTGAGAATAGAGGTATGGGTCAGCATCCTCCAGGGAAGGCATAAGGGTGCCTTAAATAACATCAGACATCATGGCCAGGCTTTCTGCTCCTTGACTGGCCACCTTCCAATTCTCCCTTCTTCCAAGTTAATTTCTCTTTCACTTGAAAATGAACAGTAATATCCACTTTTGCTATGCTTAAAATCTTACTCGAGGGGCTTACTCCCGTTGGGGAAGCAAGCACTGCGATACAGGCAGAGGCTCTTTGTTGTACCTTTGAAGCCTTATCTACACATGCAGCCTGTGTTACAGCTATCTTTGTCAGTATTGTTGTATTCCCGACGAGCCAGCACTCATTGTTTCAATCAGCTGTTAAAATCGGCAGCAGGCACGAGATCAAATGGGAGTTTTATGACCTGTGTCTAATGCTGGGCAACTCAATTAATTTTTACTAAGTCCTCTGGGCAAATGCATGAAGAGAGGCGGTGAAGGGGTTCCCAGTTCATGAGGCTGGCCAGATGCTCCACAGCATCCCCCTGCCTGGGAGCCCTTGCAGTGATGCCTGGAGGGACCAGGAGGAGATTCAGGAGCTCAGGACCCAGACACAGAGGCACAAGACAGCAAGTGCCTGGGAGTCTGGGGAGAAATGTCTGTTGTCTGTACCCCAGCCCCAGCCTGGTCCTTTGGCAGCTGGGATCCAGTATAGCATCCTGGAAAGATCTCCCCTACCAGTACCCATCTGATCAGGCTGATGTTACAGCCTCATGCATCAGGACAGTTACTATCACAAGAAATATCCTCATTTCCCAGTGAGGCAATAACTTCCTTATTTCTGCCTGTGCTCAAACACACTGTGCTCGCATCTGTCTGCAGTTGGAAGTGCCAAGTACAATCCCTGTGGCACCATAACTGAGTCTCTTATCCTTAAAAGACCTTCCTTTACGGTTCGTCTTCTCTGATGAGAAAAAGCTGTGTTCCCCAGCCCCACCACCCTGAACTAAATGCTACACTTTAGTTATGGAGACAACGAAGATAAAGCATCTCAGCCGGTAAAGCTGCTGAGAGCTTCCCTCTGGTTGGCACAAAGGAGGACCCTGAAGAGACAGGCACTGGCAGGTTCAACTGTGGTGGTTTACGGCATGGAGCCCCCTCCCAGCTCTGCTGGAGCTTTCCAGCCCCCAACAGAGTGGGCAGGACAAGAGACACGGTTGTGCCTCAGTTCACAAGTGAGAATATTATTTATGTTCAAACCTGGAGCTTATCTATGGTTAAAATAAGGGGAGAGGAGCCTGAGGAAGTGAATGAAACCTCCCAGCACCTCAGCCGTTAATTTTCAGAAAGCAGCAGTGCTGTTTGTCATGTCCAAAGGCATCACCATGAAAGCGTTGATGACAGGGACTTACAGAGGAAGCAGGATTTCACTGCCCGTTTTTTACATTAGCACCTGAAGGGGCCCATTGGCTGTATTAAAACAGGGACAATAACTGAGAAAGCCCAAATTTGTGCAAAATATTAATCGGCCTACCAAGACCTATTGTATGAAAAAACCAAATACACTCTGGCATTGCGTTTCTTCCCTCAATAGAACATTTTTGCAAACAATTATCACCCCCAGCACTTGACTTCTGATCATGGAGCTATTGCACTATAAAAGATAATTCATGCTATTATCACACCTAATTAAAAGCTACTTAGCTGTAGAATGTGGGCTCTGCTTTATTATTAGATTCTGTGCAGAACTGAAATTATCTGCTGTAGATAATTCCTATAAACTTGTTTCTCTTCAACATTTGGAAGAGAAATTTGTAGCCCATACAAATGCACAATGAAAAATTTCTTTTGCGACTCCAACAAACAGGAGGGATAACAAAACAGTGTTGCTTACGCTGTAAAGAATAAAAGAAAATGGTGAGATACTAAAGCAATAGATGGCTTTTCTAAACGTAGGCAGAGCAGTTCGAAGTACAGTTTCAAGTTGAAACTACTTTGTTGATGTGTTTAGGAACAAGCTGCTGCAGCTACAGAGAGGTGGCAGAAGAGCCTCACACATAGACCTGGAAAGACAAGGCAGTGAGGAACCTGTGGCCCAGACCAGGGACAGCCTGCTTCTGGGCACGCAGGACTGGGTATGGCCCTGAGGGAACTGGAGAATGGAGCAACCACATTCCATGGCTGTGGATGGCCTGGCAAGTCCCCCTAGTCTTCTCTCCCTGTTGTAAGGGATGGTTGGCACAGTGGAGGCGCCTTTTGCTGTGCATCCAGGCTTCACCCCTTGTGTTTAAACAACCACTGGGACATCTCAGTGGCTGTGTTTGCACTGAGGGACATGATGGGACCAGGAACCAAGCTGGATTGCCAGTCATCCACACTGCGTGTCAGCGTGTGGTGCCTGGGAACAGCCTGGGAGGTGACACGCAGGAAGGACCATTCCCAGAAGGCAGCAGAGATGGGATTGAACTGCTTCCCATCTCCTTCACCCTACACAGTCTCCCAACTCTGCCTCAGGAGGCTTTGCAGCCACAAACTGCCCTCCTGCCCCACCCCAGTTCACGCAATACAAACCCTGTTTCATGCAATAAAACACCATTCTTGCAGGCTGCAGCACAGCTATTGCATTAGTTCAGACAGCATAAATTAAAAAAAAAAAAAAATTAGAAGCAAAATATCCAAAATACTTACACATTAATACTGTCTTAGGGCCACAGGGGCACCAGATGGGAGACCAGGATCAAGCACTGCACAGTGTGGATGTAGCCAGTCTGTGTCACTTGGCCTCAGGATCAGAGAGTGGTTCCTGGCTCTGTTTACTTAGTGGTAAATACAGAGCTGGTGATGCCAGAAGGCTGCACAAGGCTTATTTCTCTGCAAAAATAAACAAGAGGAACAATCGATGTTCAGCATTGCAGATCACCTGGATGGAATGCAAGCCAGAAAAAAGAGAGAAAAAAAAGAAAAACACACACACACCCATATGCTGAGATTAAGATCATATTAAGGGTATCAGCTCTAGAAAACTTTTTAAGGGTTTCTGTACCAAGGAGGATGCAGCTCAGATCTGCTCGAGGGAGGATCCAGAGAGCAGCTCCTGGGCTGCATTGCTGGGAGCATGAGCACTGCTGAGGGCACATGGAAAAGCTAGGGGCACACAGACAACCTGAGGGCTTTTCCCCACTGCAGGCAGGGAGAAGAGCTGGGGGCTGCTGCCTGGAGCTGACAGCCTGCTTGCAGCCCAGTGCCCAGCTCTAGCTGGGTAAGATGCTTAAGCTACTGTCTCCAAAGGGAAATTTTCCTTCACCTTCCAGATCTGGGACACATACATTTTACCGGCACTTGAAAGTATGAGGTTTTTTGGTTTTTGTTTGTTTGTTTGTTTTAAATTTAGATAATTACTGGAGTCCTATCAACTATTTTTAAGTGCCATCTTAACCTTCAGTTACACTAGGGAAAACTCAAGTGCTGACATACTTGTCCCATCATGAAGCTGCCTGATAATGACTTGGCTATCTTTTGCTCCTTAATAGCTGTGACACCATAAGCTCCTCTCTATTGCATCAACACGAGGGGTGACTGTGTCACTTAAACTGTTATCGATGTAATTAGAATGCAATAACTCTTGTGTCTCGATGAACACCAAGGACCTGGCTTTGACTGTGACTGCTGCTCTTCTCATCAGGGGAGAGACTGGCTTGTCACAACCCCTCAGATAAACGTGTGCTGTAAAGATGTAGTGGAACTCTATGTAAATTACAGCTAAACCACTTGATTCCCTCATCTGTGAATGTTGTCTGGCTAATTTAATGAAAAATAAAAGGCTGTAGCCAGAGCAAATCTATCATGTTAAAGCAAACAGTCCTGTCAGAAAAATATCTGCTTAATCTAACAAGTCGATTGCTCTTTCATTAATGATGACTATCTTGTACGTTCAAATTGCTAGTGACTGAAAATCCTGCAAAAAACCTAATTGTGCTAGGCACACTAACAGCAATAACCTGCTCGTTTTTGAGTAGACTTTTGAGTGGCAATGATGACTTCAAATACTCTTTTCAAACAGCTTGGATTATTTTTAACCGTAAATTCAAAGTCTGCTGGGATCACAATAGTTGCCTCTCTGAGCTGTGTGACTGCTTGATAACAGCAGAGAAACAGTGCAGACAGATGATAAAGCAGTTTGATGTGAGCTCTTGTGAATGACACCATGGAAGAAATCTGTCCCGTGGGACCTGAGGAATGCCAACCATGAAGAAGAGTAATTGCGGTCAGATAAAAATGGCAGCTTGCTCAACACATCGACTTCCTATCTGAATAAATATAATTGAGCACATTTGCTCGGAAAAAGGGGACTTTTTGTGTGGATAATTTCCAATCATCATGACTAAGAATTGCACAATTTAAGTAACATATATACAGTTCTTTCATATTTTTTTTTCTCCAATTTGTATTGAGGAAACACCACAGTCGAGGAAAATTCAACTGTTGTGATAGCCTCAGCAGTGTGACTCTCTGCATTTTATGAATTCTTGCGGATTTTTGCAGTTGCATATATGCAGCTGCGTATGTGAGGCCAGCAAGCTGTTTGCAGGCCTGCATCTAGTGCCTTTTGAGCCACTTTTGACCCAGCAGGGTCCTCGGATCCAAACAATTTCCGTACAAATAGCAGTGTCTTGAGACAACAGGGTGGTCACATGCCAGGAGAACCACCTCCCTCCAAGTCCTCTGCCAGGACATTGCATTTGGAGACTGGCAGAGCTCAGAACAGGAAAACAAGAAGCTCTGATGTGAAACCTCTAGTGCATCTCTAGTTGGTGGCTGCTCATGCAAATTGGGCTGCCGCCACATGAGTGACACACTGTGCCCAACTGGCACCTTGCTGACTGGGGGTGGGATGGGAAGGTTTGATTCTCCAGTCCTTTCCTCTCCCTTCCCCACACCCCAGACCTCAGGTAGCCTGATCCCTCGCTTGCTGGAGCCCCACTGCTGGTCCAACCTGTGCCCAAGACCCTTCGTTTCGCTAACCCTATTCAAACCACTTCAGACATCATTGCACAGCAGGACTGCAGTCCTGATCTCCTCCTGGTGGCTCCAGCACTTGTTGGAGCTGCCCTGAGCCACCCCAGCATTGCAAAAAACCTAACAGCACAGTAAAACCCAAGTGATTTGCCTTCTCATGAGTTAGTATATTGAGTTGCAACCATAACAAGGCTGTAGCGTATCGGTGGGGATGGAGGTCAGAAGGAAAGACCCCTCCGAGCCAGGAGCTGTGTGGGTTGAGGGCTGCCTTGGCGTCACAGCCACTCTTTTGGGGAGGGGGGGTGTCATTTTCTGCCAGGGCAATAAACTGAACTGACCCATGAAGGGGTTCAGTGAGTGCCAGCATTGATACATGGGGTGGGGTGGGAAGAGCGAGAATGGGAAAGGACACAGACCAAAGAGAAGGACTTCAACTTTTGGCAAAACTCTTTAGATGCAATCAGCTGTATCATGCAGCTCTGCTCACTGAAAGGCAACTGGTCATCCAGAAAACCTTCCGTACCCAAAGGCCAGACCAGCTATCCTTCCTCCCTGCAGGCCGGGCTGGAGAGGTACACAGGGAATGGGGTGGAAAGGAGCCAGCAGGGGGAAAGATGGCCAGTAGGAGCCACTGCTCCACATAACATCGGTTGTGAAACCACAGCCTGAGTGTTAGAACTCACAGCCCTCGCCACAGACTGTCTTAGGGAACTGAAATGCAATTTTTAAAATGTCAATAAAACGGTTTTAGAAAAATGGAACTGTGCAACTTAACAAGCAGTTGCACTTCCACAAATGAGGGAGCAGAAGCAGAAGAAGGGGTTGCAGACTGCGGGGAACAATGGCATGTACTTAAGGTAACATTGCATACAAGTCACACTGCCTCTCCAGCTACCCAGAGAAACAAATGGGCAAAGATTATATATATAGCAGAATTGTCCTGTATGAGCAGTGGAGGAAGCAGGGAACTACCCATGCAGAAAGCAGAGATACGCCCCTGTTCAGAAACCATGGTTAAAGAGAAGGACCTGGACTTGAGCTTAACAGCATGATAAAGTTGCATTAGGGACATGTACACACCCAGCCCTCCTCCAGCAGCCCAGCAGCACCCCTTTGTCTGTCACATCCCCATCCAACACTTCGGAGATCCACCACTGATTGTTCAAGCCATCATCCATTAATCATCCTCACTACTGTGCTCTCCATCCATCCTTCACCTGGATTGACTCTTGATTCATCTGAGGGGGAGGGAGAAGAGGAGAAAGATGTGACTATTAAAGTAAGAATGCTTTCAGAAGTTTTACATCAAGCATTCAGCCTCGCTGGTAAAGTGACAATTCAACGGAAAGTGAAGCAATTTTTCCCTTAGAATTAATGAAACAGAGTAGGAGGTGCCAGGGACTTAAGAAGTACAGCTTACATACACAAGAATAATCAAAAATGATGTAGAGGATGAAGAGGCAGGAGCAGGATTGTCCAGATCATCACCTGGGGGGGACACAGCCAGTCCAATGTCTTGGCTGTTTTATCCATGAGAGTGAACACCCAGCAAACATCTTTTACTGTGAGCGTTTTCATTGCCTCTTTCAGAACAGCTGCACTCAGTATCATCTTCCTCAAATGAATCAAGATCAGTAAAGTCAATCAAGTGTGAAGGGCAGAAACAGAGGGTAATGCTTGGGTGCTCAGTCTCTCAGACAAAGCCGCCAAAATAATTTCCAACAGTGATCTGCCCATTAATTCTGGTGGGAAAAACTGCTTCGCTGTCTATTGCATGGCCAGTGCTCACGCTTTCAGGAGCATTTTCCTGGTGGGAAAGGGAGTATGGCTGTATGCATTTTCTTCTAACTAGCCAAAGTAAGGGCTGAAGGCACTTTACAGCTCTTCGAGGCCCATGATTTTAGTTCCTGAGGCACTGAATGTTCCTATAGTGTGAAGAGGAAAATACAAACAGAGCTTTGTATTTTGAGGTGTTTATGCTGTCGGGGAGCCAGGCTTGTTGTGGGGACTTGGACAGGTGAGCTATGAGACTTGCACTGCAGTGAGGTGTTTGTGCAGATGGTTACAGACCTTGCCAGACCTGCTGGACATTCCCATTGTACAAGTTGCTAGCAATGCAATGGGCAGAGTAGGTTGCTGTAAAATCATACCCAAACTTGTCTGGTTTTCACTAGGGCTTTGCAGGTCAGCAGCACAAAACTATGTCAAGGTCCTTCCAGCTATCAGTGTTTGGACCTGCAGTAAGTCAGACATGTAGTATTCATAGAGAATGAGACATAGCATTCATAGAAAATGAGAAGAACAGAGCAACTTCTTCACAGAACATTGGTTTCTGTGGTTTGGATTGCTTCTTTTGAAGTCTCACAGCTTAGGATGCACCCTAAACAGTGACCAGGGAATACAGTGCAGTCTTGGCTGAGACAAGCCAGCATTGCTGGAGCAATCGTGGATCTACAGGAATGCAAACGCCTTTCTCTTCATCTCCTCCTGGGAGAACTGGGAACTGTAAAAATGGGGAATAAATTGAAAACAGGACCATGTCAGCTTTATCATGGCATCAGCTACATTTCCTTGGAGAACATTTAGATAATAGCACTAAAGAAACAAGCAGCTGGTTTACAGTGGAGCTGCCACTACCTGTAGCATTTACTGCTGGCAGAGCTGCAGCAGGTAATTTTGAGGGAAAAAATCATTGTGTATAGCATGTAAGGGGGAAAAACAGAGCACAAATGAGGACTAGGAGGAAAACAACAGCCACACAGTCACAGCCAAGAAAGCAAAGGGAACTGACACTCGTGTGGATGCAGAATAATGAGGTTTGTGGAGAGATGACTGACAGTGGGGCTTAGCAGCAGCTAATGGGTGGAATGGGCTGCTGCTAAGCCCCACTGTCAGTCATCTCTCCACAAACCTCATTATTCTGCATCCATACAAGAATGGCTCTTTTCCAGATATTACAGATGAAGTGGAAGAAGGAAAAAATTATAACAGTGAATTTGACAGGCTGCAAGGCAGGAGAATGCTTCACTGAGTGCTTTGGTAGTGACGCACTGGCTGCAGCTCCTGTTCCAAGGGTAGCTCAGTCCAGCAGCCACAGAGAGGAGGAGTGGTGAGAAACAGGCTCAGCCCTGACAGAGATTTCTGCATTCTGCAGACCACTGTTTTACAGGAAGGTCCATTTTTTACACAGTGTATTGAAAACTGTGCTGCCTTGTGTGCTGTTCTCTTGTCTTCTTATCTGTCAAGCTTCTCTGGCTTTGTGGTAACATCCAGTAACACCCCAGTGTTCTACTGTCAAACTTCTGACTCTCACACTTGCTTGTAGAATCATAGAATGGTTAGAGTTGGAAGGGACCTTAAAGATCTCCAAGTTCCAATCCCCTGCCATGGGCAAGGACACCTCCCACTAGACCAGGCTGATCAAAGCCCCATCCATTCTGGCCTGAAACACTTCCAGGGATGGGGCAGCCACAACGTCTCTGGGCGACCTGTTCCAGTGCCTCACAGGAAAGAATTTCTTCCTAATATCTAATCTAAATCTCCCCTCTTCCAATTCAAAACCATTACCCCTTGTCCAGTAACTACACTTCCTGACAAAGAGACCCTCTACACCAGGGTGTAGCAACTGAGACCAGAACCTGTGGTCAATGGCCTCATGGGCTTCAGGGCACATATGAGGTTCTTTCTTCCTTTGCATTCTGCCAGGACAAGGTTTCACTGGGCACACCTGAGCCTGAGCTCAGATGCAGAGCAATCATGGGGTTTGAGATTTTCCTGCAGATGCTGTGGGTAACTCCTTGCCAACAGGGACTTCAGTTTAAAGAGCGGGTGGCTGGGGGAAGCCAAGGCTAGCTGAGTCCTCAGCCCACCTGCTCATGCAGGGCTGATGGTGTTGTAGGGATTATCATAGTCCTGGGGCACTCGAGATTGTAGGCAGTGGGTTGTGGTTTTGTGTATGGTTGGACTTGGTCTTTTCCAACCATAACAGTTCTGTGATTCTGTGATTAGCCTCCAGAGGGTATGTATGCAACAGAGAAGAGGGACAGTTGATAGATAAGGACGCTCTTCTTGCTTCCCCAAGACCCAAGGAAAAAACAAGGCTGCTCCAGGGCTCCCTGCCAGCATTTATTATAAAGCCTTCCCCAGGGCAGGCCACCTGGCAGCCTCCTTCCTGGTGAGTATTTCCCTTTGGATGCTACCTTTTGCACTTGACTTTGCTTTGTAATGAGGCTACAGGGACTTCAAAGCAACTGAAAAAAAATCCTGATTTAAAAAGCCATGATGCATTTGCACTTCTGTGAAGAACCGATTTATAATTAAGTCCTCCAGAGAGGGTCAGAGGTCTGAAATGGGGTTTTCTCCCCCTCCTGTTTCTTTACCTTCTTTCCTCCTCGGTACACACTTGTTTCACAAAATTTTCCCACACTTACCTCAGAGATGGACACATTTTCATTTTGGGCACTTGACCTATTGTCCTAGGTATTGTATTCAACCAAACTCAACTATAAGCCCCTCAGAATAAAAGGATTACTATCTCTCTCTGAATTTCATAAAAGTGCTGTAGGAAATGTCAGCTTCACAGTTTCCAGGGTTTGTGTTTAAGGAAAACGGATTACAGTGGCAGGCAGGGAATTACCAGCTCCTGACCCCTGCAAATGCTGAGACAGATGCGGATCTTTATCAAACATCTGAGAAAAAACAGGACTAAATCTGTACCACAGCAGCACAAACGCTGTCGCATTCGATCTGATGCCCTCTGCCCCCCCATTTCAGCAGAGGTTCTGCCCACGCAGTCACCCTCACTCGGGGCTCATCCTCATATCTGAGCCCTGGTTGCAGCTGGGGGACACCCAGCAGTATGGAAAAATCCCTTGGTTTTCCTCTGGTGCATCCTGGTAAGACTTTTAATGGACAGCACCGACCTCCAGCTGTAGAGTTGCTGGAGCCTATTTCCCCCTGGTTTGGCACCGTCTGCTTGGATTACCCTTTTCATAAGGTGCAATGTCTCATGAAATCTTCTCCTGCAATTAATAGCGGCTCCAGCATGGGCTGTGTGGGGTCGAGGCAGGCTGCTGAGAGCACCCTAAGCATGTGGCTTCTCTGATGTCTAATAACGCAAGTCAACTCAGCTGTGCTTGCAGGGGGAGCACATCGGGTACTTGGCCACTGCCTTCATGACATGAGTAGGTATTTGGGATATATGAGATCTCTATTTCCATAGTAAACTTGGCTGAAACTGGCCAAAAGTAATTAGGAATCCAAGAAATTCAGAAGGTGAATATTTTGTTGGCTTCCATCTGAAAGCATAAGCAAGCCTCAGCCCATGTCTCCTGTGTTTCCCTTACTCTGTCTCACCCAGTGGGCCTGATGCTCTGCCACACCGAGTCCTGCAAGCTTTGGAACAGGCTGCCCAGGGAAGTGGTTGTAACCATCCCTGGAGGTATTTAAAAGACCTGTAGATGTGGTGCTCAGCAATATGGTTTAGTGATGGCTTTTGTCAGTGTTAGGTTGATGATTGAACTCGATGACCTGAAGGGCCTCTTCCACCCTAGGCAGGTCTACGATTCTATGATATATTTTACACCTAAAGTGTGGGTAAAGCGTTATCCCAGCTCTTCACAGAGCCCCTCCCCACTAATCACGTCTCCATTTCAGCCCGCTGCATGTCCCTCTCTGACCATGCCCAGGTGTCCAGAATGCATGATAGCACCCAGTAGAGCTCACGGCTGCTATTCCTGAGGAGAAAGAAGGTGGAGAACCACAGTAGCAGAGTGTGCTGATAAAGGAACAGTATGGGACAATATAGTATGTACAGGAAAGAGAATAAAAAAAATAAAAAAAACCTAGAGAATCTGGGAGGAACCAAGTCATGGAAAAATCCAGAAACTATGACGAAAGCATAGGATGAGCTAAAATAAATTCAGTATTAATCTGATGCAAATTTAATTGCAACCTCTTCACATTGTTCAGTTAGAGACCGCAGCACATACGTCAGTATAAAAGCTGTATGCATTATTCAGGAATTCCTTCCCAAAGATTAACTGCTTACTGGGAGGAATACTGTTCATTTCATTTCCTATAAGGAGAGCATTCATACCTCTTAAGAAAGTCACCGAGGCAGGAGATGAGAAGACATCTGTCAGTGGTTCTTATCCTCTAAGTGATCTCCAAGCTAGAAATCAGACTTGAAGTAAATAAACAAAGCTGGGCACGCTCATCTTGCTGTTCTTAAAAATGAGCAGCATGTACAGTTCCTAATTATAGTGACATCTGCTTTGTCCTTAATGAGTGACAACTGATGATGTTTCTTCCCAAAAACACTATTGACATTATTGACATAATCAATCAGAAGCCATCCCAATACAGGCAGGCAATTAATGATAATCACATTTCAAAAACAAAGTTAATCTACCACAAGAGTTAATATTCTTCTGGAGAGCGAGAGTCTTTGTGTCATATTTAAATGAGTTCCCTTAAGTAAACTGGTACTGAAGTTGGTTCATATTTCCGAAAGCACATCTCTTCCTCTGTCATCACAAGTTAAAGCAGTTCTCTGAAGCTCTCTCTCCTTTTTTTTTCTTTTTTTTTTTTAATTAAAAGCTTGTAGAATTGAACCAAGTTTGATGTTTGATTTTTTTTTTTGCAAGCTTACAGATATCTTTATACGTGGGCTCGTCTTAATGTTTCAAATGCTCATAGAGAAAGAACTCGCACTTCAAAAAGCTGTAGCACGGCTGAGCCTGATGTATCTGAGCTAATAGTTGCTTCTGCAGGGATCTGGGGTGTTTTTTCAGTATGTCCGAGATGTTAGCTCTCTAGCTAAACTGATCTTACAGCCTCAGCTCAGCCTGTCCTGAGCCTGGATGGTTTAAAAAGGACAATAATCCAGGATGAAATTGCAAGTCAGATCTAGGGCATCTGCACCTGCAGCATTGTTACTGGCTGCTCCATTGTTTACCAGCATCATTCAATCTCACTTTGCTTTCTGCGCCCAGTCCTTGTAGATAGAGTAAATACTGCCTCCAGCTTAGGCTCTGCTTTTTCAATTGCCGGTCTCAAAGCTGACAACAAATAGGAGGTGAGTATTATTAACAAAAGTCTGCTGAAATCTTGGCAGAGCTATTCAAAGCAATTTTTTTTTGTGAAAGACTGTGTTTAAGATAGGAACCTGCCATGTCAAAGAGCAACCCTGTCTTTCTGTGTCTGACACAAATCTCTCCCTTAACGTTTTAATAAATGTCACTTCTTCACTCACCTCCTGGGAAAAGATCAGGGTCCAGGACAACTGCTTTTTAAGGTGATGCAGGACAGAGCACATTTTCCCAAGTAATAGAGTTTTCTTTCAGTTCTGAAAATGAGTCTGGAGCGGTTCATGCCCTGAGTGCATAATCATCTCTGGCTTCACATTTCCTGCTGGATTTCTCTCTTTGCACAGACTTGCATCTATTTTCAAATAATTGTCATTTCCTTTGCCTGTCCTTGAAAACTAGCGCTTGGGTGAACTGATGTCAAATTCTGTCCTCCCTTCATACCGTGTGTCATATTGTGCTTTTCTTAAACCAGCTGATGAGAGGCATTAGGCACTGTTCACAATTGATAGCCTGTTTTAAAGCCTCATCAGTTTAATTTAACTTGCTAATTAGAACAAAACCCTTAATAAATTTTAGCTGAACCGAAAATGTTAACGTGGGAGGATGTTCTACTTGTTGAATTATTGGGGAATTTATAACTATGGCTACACAGCTAACCATGGATGGAAGAAGATCAAAAATGCAGCCAGTATGAACTGCGAGATGCCTGCAGGCACCCGAGCTGCTCTGCGGGGACCTCCGGGATCTTCTCAACTCTCAGCAGCCTGCAGAGGGCAACAGAGACATAAAAACAAGAAGAAGCTTCACAGGCTCCTTGAAAACGTGTAACCCAAACCCACACCTCCCACTGCAAACGTGAGCAGGATCAGGCTTCAACCAACGGCAGCCACGGATGAAACGTTTTGAAAAACCTCTTTTTCTCCAAACACAGCTGACAGGCAAATGAAAGAAACAAAATAAGTTAAACTAAACACAGTTGTCAAGGCCCCAGTAGAATAATACAGAATTTCTACATGTAATAACCACATAGCAACAGACCATGGCAGAATCTGAAAGATGGCCACATACATTTTAAACGTGAGTTCCCTACAGGACAATATGGCAGGCTCTACGCTGCAGAAATAAACAAATGGAAATTCTGGTGTGGTCTTGAAACCAAAGTTGAAAGAAAGCAAATTTCACCCTTGATGGCAATGATACAAATACTGCACCAGATCCCAAAGGCACACAATTCAGCACAGTATGACTTGTACCTATGTAGTGCCCTGGCATCCAAGGGGCAGGCGGTATGGAGAGGTTTATTTGCACTCTGTGCCTGGGTTTTGATTTCCCCCATGGAGGGTGGACTTCGTGTCAGACTGAGCTTCAGGTGAGAGCAGACACACACACAGTCAGGATGCTCAGCAGAGCCACAACCCAGGTGGAAACAACAGATAGGAAACATAGCAGGACAGGGGCATCCACTGGAGATTTCTGGCCTTTTTCTAAAAATAGTCACTGCTTTTATGCCAAGTCTCCAGGAATATGAAAACCATGTCAGCTTGAATCAAATGCCATTTGTGCTCTTCTGACAATGACCAGAAGTAGATACCAACAGAAATGTTAAAGGCAAGGAAATGCCTGTAGAGATACTGCCCAGAACATCCTGCCAGACAGCAACAACCTGCAGGGCAGGGACTGCCTGGACCACATGGGCTGTGCTTGTGCTCACCAGCCCTCCATCAACTTCTCTCATGACTCTTTAAACTCTCAGAAACCTTTATCACCCTCCACCTCCCTTGACAAGGAGTTTTCTACAGAGCCTGTACATGGTATTTGAAGAGCTGCCTTGGGTTTTTGCCCTGAAACCTCCTACCCACTGGTTTCCTTCATGTGCTTGCAATGGAAGAGATAGTGAAAACCGTTGCCCGCTCTTCATCACTCTGGCACTCAGAGGCTGCCTTCATCTCTCCTCTGTTACGTCTTCCTCAGCTAGAAGAACTGTAGCTTTGATTTCTTGTAGGGAAGTAAATTAATTCCTTTGACCAGTTTTGTCATCCTTCTCTGAACTTTTTTCCAGTCCTAATCTAACATTTTGAGTTGAGAAAGGAAAGGAAAGAGACTTTCCACATCTGTATTTCAGGGAATGACTGTGAATTGTATGTACTAAAATAGCAACTATAATTGAAAATTACTAAGTTACAACACTGTGGCAGCTCCCTAACTGCATTCTCACAATGCAGCAGAGATGTAATTATTATACACACACAACTTTAATAACAATCAGAAGTCAAATTAAATTAATGAAAATTAGAAGATGACAAAAAAAATTCCTTCTTATAATTCCCCATTCTTGAGAGGTAAAGTCTCACAAACAATCTTTTCCTTCCCAATCCTGTGGCACAGCATCCTGCATCTTATTCTAATGGCATCTGTTCTGGTCTTATTTCCACAGTTGAAGTGGCAGTTTCCAAAACATGCTTATCTTTTCTTTTCTTGTCATAAATTCTGCTATTCCAGCACATCAGACAATGTGGTTGCTACAGAATTGAGTTTGCCTTTTGCTGTTAAAAGATGATGGGCCTTCTAATTTAGCAGTATGCTGCTCCAGGGCCAGGGCCTGGAAGCACCTCCAGCATCTGGTGCACCAGAGGTAGCTGCTGTTCCTCTTTCAGGTCTTTATGACCCAGTTTGCATTCTCCATATGGTTTCTGACCGAACAACCATTCATTGTTTTTTTTTTTTCTTTCTCTTTATGAAAGACAATCAACTACTAAGGCTCCTTGAACAGACTTCTCCATTTTTGGAATGGGAAAAAGCACAAATGCAAAAATCTGTAGCTGTGGTTGTTACCCGTCTGCTCACTCTGACTGCAAGCAGTTATGCAAAGCCCCTGGCAGCCTTTGGATTTGCTACATCCCCCTTGCCCTGAGAGAGAAGGCAGAGAGCATCTGTCATTCCTTTCAATGGCCAGTCCATCCCAAACCACGACACTCCTGCATCCTGGAGCACGGTAATCTGCTGCAAAGCAATGCCAGCTTTTTGCACTAGGAGGAATGCATGTTGTTGCATGAGGATAGATGTTCCACAGGTCGCTTTCCTAGATCAGTATTACCAGCCAGTACTACTTGGCACCCAGGAATAATGTCTCCCTGTACAGGAACGCGTTGCCAGTACATGTAGCATCCGGAGCCATGCGGGGGCTCCCACGGTTTGCCAGAGCAAGTGCCGTGCCGTGAGACACGGACGCCTGAGTCCAGCCCCTGAACGCCTGGAGGAAATCAAAGCCCCTCCTCCCCATACGGAAGGTGTCTATTCTTCTGGCAGATAAGGAGAGGCCGGCACAGGACCCGTGGCGCAGCGGGTGATGCCTGCACCCCTCCCTGCAGAGCAGCGGCCGTGTCTGCGGGCAGGCACGCCGGCGTGGACCCCGGCTGTGAGCTGCTCCACACGTACCAGGAGATGGGAGGAAGGATTTCCTCTCCTGGCTTCCCCGTTGTACTTGCACGCAGCCCCAGGGAGAATCACGAGCCTACAACTGCAAGATGCCAAGGAGTTTTTCAGTTTCCTCCATGCAACCTACTTCAGCCCCCAAAAGAAAGCACTGACTTTGAGCTGTGCAGTTCCAAGCTCTGTAAAAAATATAAATCAGCTGCATGTTTCACTTTGCTGTCCCTTAAGGGGGGAGAACTGAAGGCAAAAAAAAAAAAAAAAAAGGCAAAATTTCTATAAATGTTTTATGAGAAAGC
>VXBW01004769.1:140768-211153 GCA_013400375.1 Thinocorus orbignyianus
TTTTTTTTTTCCCAACTGTTTAGTTATTGAAGCCCCTCTCTGACATGACCTTAAATAGTTGCAAAACTGATTCATGAGTGTTATGTTGTTGACTGCCAGGAAAAACATAGAATCCCACTGGATCAAAGGAACAGGCAACCTCATGAAAGAAAGGCCAGACACAAGGGATTAAATCGTGCATGTCACTGGAAGCTCACCTATGAAATCAAAAGAAAACCGGAGGTTGTCAGGGGGAATATGCTCAAATTTTATGGTCTTCCAGGACTGAAATACCAGATTCCAACTCAAACCATGTAGAAGCACTGCAATTTACAGCTAGAAAAGGCTGCCAGCTGACACGCAGCTGCTTGACAAGAGAACACTGATTTTTGTCATCGGAGAGGTAGGAAGTAGTTAAAGTAACTCTAGGTGCTTCATTTTTAAGAAATTAAATAATCTTTATCTGACAAAACAAGTTTAACCTGTTTGAGTGATTAACAAATAGGGAATTCGGGGTCAGGTTTTGCAAGGCCTGTTCTGCTGCCACCTGCCCACGGGCTGGGTGGGTTTGGAAGAGCAGAACAGCAGCATGTCCCCAGCTGCAGGCGAACCCAGAGATCAGAATGTGCAGGAGCCTCATACATGGTGTAATGCAGTCGCTGAAAGGTGATCTTACAATAATACTTTTGAATCAGTAGTCCTAAGCCCAACGTCTCCTCAGATATCAAAAGCTGTGAGAGTTCAAGAAACTTAGCAGAATATTTGGGTATTTGTTTGGTGCAGCCCAGGTAGAAGAAAGCTGTGAAATGTCAGTGGAACATCTCCCAACCTGTTCCATCAGACCAAGATGTGGAGTCAAGCAGTGACACATCTGTTCTTGTCACAGGAAGTTAGACAGCCTGCCAGGGGGCCAGGAAAGTGCCCAGTTTGGAAAAATAAATAACCCCCAGTGAGCCACTGTTCTGCTACAAGGCATGGAAAGCCCTTCCAGTAATCTGCTGGTGCAGGGGTGTCCTTCTCTGGCTGGCCTTCAGCTTCAGGCTTTGGTCAGTGAAATGGTGGCAAAGATATATTTTTAAATACATGCATGCATTCTTATGCATGAAAGGATACAAAATACCGGCTATTTAAGGTGAAAAACAAATATCCTATGTATGGACTAATAGTTTTTTGCTTGCACATGAAAACTGTTGTCAGCAGCTTGAAGGCTGGCCCATGCATGTGCTCTCCCAGGAGAACAAGTGGTCCTTTGACGAGAAAAAAGTAAGACACATCACCCTGTACTGTCCCTGGGAGATTGTTATTCTGGATTTCTTCTCTCCCTGAATCTCCCTCTCCACAAGGGTGGATGACATCTTAAGCAAGTGCTCTGAAGATCACAGGCTGTGTTTGGACTTAAGTCCAGAAAAAGGATCTAGATATAACTGTGCAAAAAGGCTGAATCAATAGAATGGAAGAAAAACAAGGCAGCTCCCGGGATCCATTTGTTGAGCCCGGCTCCCTTCCCATTGAAGCACCAGTAGCAGAGGCTCCAGAGGGAGGGAGGGATGCAGCAGTGGGAGGCGGTGTTGCATCACCTGGTTAGAAAAGCCACTCTGAGATTTCCTGACCTTCATAAATCAAGGGAAAACATTGCTCTTAAAAGCAATTCAGAGCAGGAGACTACATTCAACTGTCTTTATTTTACCTGTGGGAGCTTTCAGTTTTCCTGCCCTATTTGAAACGAAGTGCCTGGGAATGCTTTAAAGTTATTTCAAAAAGGAGAATGTGTGCATGAAGCTTTGTAATGCCTGCAGAATAAAGAGGTTAGGGACTGGCTTTTGCGTATAGATTATGTTACCCAGTTCATGGGAAACTGTTACTGACTGGCAGCTTCAGGGATGGAAATGTCTTTGCTCTGGCTTAGACAGACTTTATTGCCCCTGCTCCTGAACACACCAGTGTTAATGAACAGAAAGTTTGTTTCACAGCTGGGAAATCCAGTCCTGTCAAAATGGGACTCTGCTGTAAATCCCTTGATGATCAGCAGCAAACACCAGGCACTGCCAGACACGGTTTCATTCACCTCAGTAGCAGACCTTGTCCCAGGATGCCCACGCAGCCACTGTCAGGGCAGCACTCAAAATCTGGCGTTTTTCACCTCGGAAGTTCACAGCCGAAGGAGCTGAACTCAGTGAACTCTTCGGAAGCACTTCCTGAAGTTTGACTAATTCCACTAATTTTTCATTCATAGCTGATAATACCAAACGCTGCTTTAAGGACACCAAGGTCACGCAGTTCACTATGACACATTGGCTATATTTTGTTTTCCTGGAATTATTCAGCCTTTGTTTCTCCAGCAGTATCTGTCCTGTGCACCAGGACTGACACATCAGACAGAGGAACCCCAGAGCCACAGTCGGGTGTGCTTGAGCTTTGTGTTCTTCTTCAGGATTTCAGGGCAGAAAATAGAGCTACCGAGATGAGAATCCAGCCTTTGGCTTATTAAATATGAATATTTCAAAAGTTATTGTTTCTTGCAATTTGATTAATTTGTACTCAACTTAATTTGATTAAAAATCACTCTTTGCAAAAATAAATGGCACTTTAATGACCTAGCACCAGACCACAAAACAGGATGTGTAATAATCCATCTAATCCTGTATTCAGCTGAGTACAAACAAAAATCACAGCAAAACAAAAACCACCACACAGTGCTTTGGTTTTATGCTCCATCCACATCACTGTTTGCTGGGGCTTGTTTAGCTGCAGGCTCCAGAGCTGCAGTTCCATCTTTCTTGCTTAAACAAGCTTCACTCCTCAGGGGCCAGCAAACACTGCGCTTCCCACCAGTGAGCGCTCCACAGCAATCCCTCCCTTTCTCCAGTCACACCACACAGTTGCTTTGTGACCTGGAAGCCCATTTGAATTTCATAGCCAGTAATTTTGTCACATATTAGCCTAATGGTTCAGATAAATAGACTTTGAATATAAACATAACCATTGTCATCACCCTTCACCTCAGCTAGCTGTGATGAAAACAGTGGGTCTGCAGTCATGACCCATCATTTTTCCTCTGTCTTTGCAAACTCTCTTTTCTTTGAGAAAGGACCCTATGGTAATTAGCAGTCAACTGGCATATACCATGGTGGTCACCGTCCCAAAGAAGCTGCCATGCCAAAAGAATCTGACCCATGTTTTTAGACAACAGTTTAGGGTAAATCAACAGCCCGGTGCTTTTCAAGTATAGATGATACTGTGCTTTCTTATTGAAAATGAAAATCTGAACAGTATAAAAAGAGCTGAGATATTTATGCTGCTCATCTTCACAATATTTGTACAAGATATATTAGTAATGGACAGTGTGGCAAGTTAGATTCTTATGCATTACTTCTGCTTCTGAGCATGAATTATTCCACCTCCAGCCTTCATGCACACATGTACACAGATTCATTGCAACGAATGTGCCTGTGCACCGACTGATTGCCAGCTGTAGTCCTGAAACGTGTGCTCCAGAGTGTCTGTCTGACACTGGTCTCACATCCTTTCAGTATGTATATGAAGGAGGCAACAAGAATAGTGCCAGATGGCAATGGGAATGGAAATGATATGACGTACATATGTGATGCAATCTTCTTTTTTTTTTTTTTTCCTTGTGAATAAAGCATCTTGTGAGAAGAGGAATTAGATGCAGTATTTATAACAGTCCTTCACAAACATCCCCAAATTCCAAGCAGAAGACAAAAGGCATGAATCATATCACAGCAGGCGCTATAGCTGGGGAAGTGGCCTTTATGAAGATTGCTTCCGTAATTTGGACTTCAGAATGAAAGAGAGCTGCTCTTAGCAGATCTGTAGGAAGTTGATAATGGCTTATTTAATTGTAGTATCACTAATAAAATCTGGGTTTTCATCAAGAACATTTCCTTAGCTGAAAATGCTATGATTCTTCAAGCTGTAGTTTGATCCTGTTCATTTTGTCTATAAATGATATAAAGCCAAAAAAGCAGATTGAGACATTATAGTTTCCTTTAAAAGGAAACTTTTAGACTGCGGCTGCAATCCACACCATAGAAGAAGATCAAATCCACACTAAGTGACTTGGTAGGCAGAAATAAAACAATTACTCATAAAACAGATATCGTAAAGCAGGGGAAAGTATTCTCTGACAATTATACAGGAAATCATAGAATGATGAGACAATACTTCATTCTTTATGACTAGACAGCTAAAAATCTCCTGTTAATTGACAAAAACTGAAGGTAATCATCCGCTTGCATGATTCTTCATCTGTCTTGGTGGCATTTCTATGTTCTTGTTCTTGTTCTAGAATACTGAATGGCCCCATTGAACTTGCACTGTATTCCTTGTATCAAAAGAGTTATCACCACGTTCATATTATTCATGAGGAAATCCTGAAATAGAAAGGATATGATCTGAAGCAACTTCTGACATCTGCACTGAAAGTTATAACACCTTCCACGTTTCCAGCACTGAGGGACACCAAATGTCAAATCAAAGGTATTTATACATACAATTCACTTTCAGATGTATCTGACTTTGGGCATCCCCAAAAGAAAATAGCAGATATAAATATAATTTAATATTGAAATTCAAATATAAAATATTAGCCTACCTGTTTTCCCCACTATTAAACAGAAAAAGTTTGGCAAAGATGACAGCAGATCTCAGACAATCCAGTGATACCAGCTCTGATTTGTACGTAGATTTTTCCTTCTGAAAGGAGCTTGGAATTTTTGGGGAAGCAAATTGTTAAGGCCATTAGTGAATTGCACATGTTGCTGTACCCAGACCAGTGCTGCATGTGCCCATGGGTACCTCTACAACAGACGGGCACAGGCCAGTGGCTCCTGTAAATCACAGGGAGATGCAGGGCAGGGACAAACAATTAATTGTCAATGACTAGGTGCTGATATTATCATGTATTCAAGATGCTGGCTTTGTGCCCTGTTTTCTGTGCCTTTGGAGTTTCCTTACTTTTGCATCATCCACCCCCAACGCGGAAGCTGCAGCTGGATCCAGAAGATGCACGAAGGGCACAAGTGGGTCAGAAGGGTAAAGAAGATCTTTTTCTTGCACACAGATATTTTGGCACAACCTATGTCACCCTGTTTAAGGTGCTCAGCAGCTGGGCATCACTTCACAGTGTTTACCACTGGAGAAATGCTGAAGGTCAGGGCAGAGGGACAGGCAAGAGTCCAGGAAGGAATTCTCCACAATACCACTGCCTTGGTGGTTAAGCATCAGGAAAGCCAGAAGGAAAAGGATACAATGAGATGCTAATGGGAATATATCACCTCCAGCTTGTTAGCGCTGCAGTCCCAGCCGTGGGAAGATAAGGCTGGAACATTCCTTTGCACTGTCCCATCAAACCAAAGAACTGCAAAGAAATGACAGCTGAGAACAGCTCTGAGGGAAAAACATGAACAAAGGCAGAGCATTCTCAATCAAAGCTTCAAAGCATGAAAACACAAAAACAATCTCAGACCTGTCTACTTGCAACCAGTATCAGGCTGCCTGCAGATGACTCCAGACCATAATAAAAGCCTCATGGGGGTAGGCATGATAGGCTTCTATCACAGCCACAAAATCAAATACTGCCATCTACCACCATCCAGTCCCACGTGAGGCATGGCTGAAATGACAATCTGTGCTCCCTAATAGTCATTTTACAGGTTGTGTGATGCTGCATAACTTTCAGGAAAGTTCATCAGCATGAAATATGAGGTGGGAGGGAAGAGGATTTATTGTGTAGAAATGTGCAGCATAATCATGGCTGACAGTTATGCATTGTTATGGCTTTCATGCAAATTGGAGCAAATTTGATCACATTCAATGTTGTACACATTTGCATCAGCAGGGAAAAAAATCTATACAGTATTTTAGAAAATGGAAAATTCAAAGTATAATCAGAAAATAAACATCATCTGTCATTTTTTGCTAGCTGAAGAAGCTGTCAGTCTTCAGGGGGGAAAAAAATGTATTTGGAGGGGTAATTATTACCTTGATTTCAGTTTTGTTGCCTAGCTGGTGGGACTCAATACCGGAGGCAGGCTTGCTTTGATAATGCCAGCAGTGTCACAGTGCTCTGAGGATGACAACTTGTTTTCTCATGACTTCTTAAAATACAGAGGACTGTCTAACTGATAGTATCTTGCAAGAGTCAGCAATGAGGAAACTGAAGCCATTAATACAACACTGCAGCTGCATCCATCAGATGGGTTCCCAAGGGATGTTAAAGCATCCGTTACTTTTCACCTTTCCAAAGTAACTGCAATTGTTTTCTACCTGCAACTTCATCATCCTGCTGTGATATTTCTACATCACGTCCATTATTGACAGGGAATGCATAATATTCCATCAACAAGCAAACAGCCACTCACCATGTCTTCCTAAATTCCTTTATCGCTACAGAACACGTTAATGTGTTATAACAGCTGTGCTCATGTCCTAATCTGCATCCACTGCATTCCTTCCGTTATGTGCAGTGATGATATGGTTGTTGCACAGGTATTAAGGCTAACAGCTGTGAAATATCACAAGGCCTCTTTTTTGGTGCGGGGCATAAGACCAATAGAGCTACAAATCCTACCTCGCTCACATTTTTTTCCATTGAAAATTCATCTCTGAAGAGAACTTAACAACATTTTCCCATATGCTGCTCAAAAATAATGTTACTACTCAACAGCCCAGTGATTTGTCAGCATTCAGTAGAGGGCTGGTGTGGGGTTTTCTGTTGCCCGGAGATTGGAGGGGACAGCTGGGGTGTAACTGCTGTGAGGGCAGGAGTGGTAACCCCAGTCCAGTACCTGATGCCCTGTGCCTGCATCAACACAGTGAATGGGGCCATGGTGTGACATTCTCTGATTTCTACATGGCTTTCTTTGCTTTACTGCTCTTCTTTCTGCTTTGAGTGGGAAGAGAAAAATTCTACTTCCACAGCAAGTAACCAAGTGGCTCTTTATGTCCCTTTTGCCCTCCCTAAACTATCAGTAAGTGGCATAGATTTGCTTTCAACTCCTAATTGCAAATATGAAATGGTACTCAAATATTAGGCAAAATTTGATTTATACCTTTTTTTTTTCTGAAAGAAATCTTCACATAATACTTGGGCTTTTCAGCCAGTGTTCTTCAGTGGAGTGAATCTTTATGTCCTGAAAAAAAGGGGGGCAACAATTAAAATTTAAGAATCATTTTATAGCATTGGTATAATGCTTAATTAAAGAACACCACTCTCGAGAGGAGAGGAGAGAAGAGAAGAGGAGGGGAGAGGAGGGGAAGGAAGGGGAAATTTCCTCCCTGCTTCCCCTTCAAATATGATCTGACAACTAGTGCTGCCTCCCCTCCCAGCTGCTACCTTCTCTGTTAGGGACTGGGGGAAGGGGTAGTCATCCTTCAGAGAAGAAACGTAGAAGCAACATTTAACAAGCTCCATTTTCAAGATACACCATTGCTTATCCCAACCCATGTGCATCTACCCTGGGGTTTTATTAATTAATTAATTTGTTTATTTATTTATTTACTTGTTTTCATGCAGTGTCTTCTATCTGAATTCATCTCACTTTATCGTACAGGACCATAGCAGAGCAGCAGGGGAGCTGCTGCACTACCATCCCCTCTCCACTTCTGCCCCAATTTATTCCCTGGCTCGAGGCCCACACTTTACTGGTGAGCTGCTTCTTACCAAAATCGGATTTCCTTCACTAGATCCCTGCCAGGCAGGACTCAGCAAATAGGATCAGTGCTTGCCATGTCACTGAGCAGAGATGCCAGGAAGGCAGGTCTCCCTGGGACTGTGGTGTTTTGCCACCTGCATGGGGTTCCACCAACCTATCCCCTGAGGATGGCAAGTGGTAACACTGGGGTTGTGCCTTCATTCTGTTTTTCACAGGGAAGAACAGCTTTCCACCATGATTAGAGCCCATCGCAGCCTGTCAGACAAACAAGAACCAACAAAATGCCCATGCTTGGTTTTGTCTCCCCTGGAATAAGCCAGCAGTAACTTTAAGCATAGAGCTTGAAAGAAACAGTAGCAGGAAACTTTACCTCCAAGGCTTCGCCTTTACTTCACTGTTTCTTTCAACAAATCTGGACACTGAAATGGACGTAATCAAACAAGACTTTTTGGAACTTCGCTTTCTTGTATGGCAGAGTGTGTGGTTCTTTAATTTTTAATTTTTGTTATAAATTTCCACCATTTACTACAAGATTTCACACTCCATGGTTCTAAAATTGGGCTGAATACTTAATTCAGAAACAAAATCCACTCTTGAAATACAGTATTACTAGTACTACAGTATAGTATATACTATTCTATGTAGTATATATATAGTATTATTCTCTTTCATACGGTATTTCCTGGACCCTGTAAATACACCCATTTCCTTCATTAAAAAGGTAATTAGCATAATGGTTTGTAAAAGTCTGAGATGGTTTCACAAAAGCATATAAAATATTTTATGCTGAGCTCAGCATGAATGAACTGTGAAATTGTATTGGACTTCGGGTGAAGAATTGCACTAGGATGGAAAATTAAATAAGTCCTTAATCAGTAATTTCAGGATGCTTACTTATTAAAAAAAAAAAAAAATATTTTGCTCCTCTCAATTAAAGTAGGCTTGAGGCTACATTCACTTCAGCAGCTTTTCAAAACCAGGTAAATAATACCCATCTTACTAAGAAAGAAGCACAAATGAGTTCAAATATGGATAACCAATTTTCTTCAGAAAATGCAGAATACTGACATGCTGGTTACAGCTGCAATTAATAGTGTCAGCCTAATAGGCATGCATTAGGAAATGTGATTTATACCTGCCGGGTCCAAATGCCCTGTTTTCCTTTCAGTTCATCTGCTATGGAGCAGCTAATATTTGTCAGCTGCCTCATCTGGTCAGTCTTTGTGTCCCTCTGACCTTTGGGAGGCTGTGATATGGCAATTAAAAGTACTTCAAAGATTTCAGGTTGGACCTTGATTGTAACCATTATGAATAAGCATGAATTGTTTTGTCCCCAGAGCCTTTCTGGGCACAAACCCCAACCTGCAGACCAAGTATGAGGACCAAGTGAATCTCACCTCAACTCAACCATCCCTAAGTGAGGTATTTACTCTACACCACATGCCCAGGTAACAGCATGGGAAGAAAAGAAGATGGAAACCTGCAGCAAACAACTCAATCCCAGCTCGACCACCTTTCACCTCTCTTCATCCAGGCTTTGACAAGCAGTCAACAAACAGCATATACCATATTGCCTCTGATTCACTCAGGACCCAAAGAAATGACAAGTACTTGGAAATGACATTGCAAGAGTAATCGTGTCAGAACTCCTGCAAATGTGAGCTGAATTTGTTCACAGAAATAAGGAACAATTTCCAGAGAGGACCCCAGTGTAACAGCCATCAAAGGTACAGCTTAATGAACTGAAACTTTAACCACAAGCATGTTGCTTGCTGTCACAGCATGAAAAAAGAAAGTAGTATTTAATGGAACTGAGTTCTTATTTCAGTTTACTGTGTGTCCAGAAAAGCAATTGTAAAAGACCAGTGATGGCAGAAGCAAACAGCCAGACAGCCAGGAAAACTGAGGCTTGGTTCAGCTCAGCAGAGCCACCAAAAAGCTGTGAGTCTAAATTACATGGGAAAGCAGTAGAAGTGCTTCTCCATGGGCAGCCAATAGTGCTTTCGGTTCCTCATGACCTGTGGAGAGGGAATTGCAATGGCAACAGCTCATTGCTGTGGGCTGGATCCCTGCTCCAGGCATCCTGAAGAGGGAAGGCAGTGCCTTCAGGCCGGGTTTCCTCAGGCTCAGCTTCATGTCTCTGCAGCTGAGTCCTTGAGTTATGGACCGCCAGGTCACGTCGCAGGGCAAACTTGACTCAGATTAGCTGTAGGCAATACAGTCACACTTCTGCCTAATTAACTCAAGATTGGATTTTCTTAGAATCACATTTTCATACTGGCTTTACACAGCAAAGGAAGATACCCTGTGGCTGTCATGTAGGCAAAGCACTGGAGTGGTTTGGTCAGACACTACCCGATCTGCAATAAATCTTATCAGTGTAAAGTAGCATTAGTGGTTTGGATCCGGGATGAGGCATGCTAAAATTGGATTTCCTGTTTTATTAACCCAAGGCCTGAGGACAATAACAGCGCCAGTCACAAAGTGTTACTCCTGATCAGAGATTAAAAAGAAATAGCTGAGTGAGGAGATGAGATAACATAAATTAATCTCTCCTTGATTCACTCACTAAATCAGCAAAGATCTTTCAAATAGTTATATTCATTGATGGTATCTTCTGAACAGGCCAAGAACTCAGGCCAAAGAAACGCAATACCCAACCAACCTCACGCTAACCCAAGCTTACAGGAGGGCTGTAGATGTGAAGGTTGGTACCTCCTGCACAGGCAGAGCTCTCCTGGAGCACGAGAGAGGTGCCAGGCCTTGAGAAATGCAGAACAAGGCCCAAAATTGGGGGCGCTCTGGAATTTCTTACACAGTCTATATTATAAAGACTAAACATAAGCAGTCATGGAATACATAACAGAAAAGACAAACTTCAATCTGTGATATTTCTGAATGAATGTGTCTCCATTTACCTCTTAAAGCATTTTCAGGTTTTTTTTTTTATAAAGCAACAGTACTGTATATAGTGCTGTGACAGTACAATCCCCAGAGAGTTTCAAACAAAGAAGAGGGGGGGAAAAGGAGGCTATTTCAAGTACACACTGTCTCACATGGCTGACTTTTTCTGAGGTGAACATTAATTACATTTGAATACAGTATGTGAGATTGCAAATCGATTTCATGATTCGCTTTGAATTATTGAAAACATTTAATAACATCTTCACTAAATGTCTTTTTGTTTTAAAAATAACAGAAATGTTCCGTTTTGAAAGAGGAACTTTTCCGATGTTCTCCTGGAGAACACACACAAGTTCAGGCTCAAAATGTCACCCTTGTACAGGAATTTTCCTCAGCATAGAATTAATAGAGTTTATTCAAGTGTGAAAATAAAAAAAATGTGAAAAGGTGTAACCACTCTGACACAGAGACTGAACTCCAATATTGAAAGGTGTGCAGATAGAGCAGGACAGGCAGAAAGTGAAAGCACAGAAAAACAAAAGTAAATCTAAGGCCATCACGAGGCCTCAACCAAAAAGAAGCAGTCTGAGTAGAAGGGGCGTAGGAAGCTGGGCAGAAGATGCACCAAGGAAGGCACAGGGTAGCAGGGAGCTTGGAGGGGAAGGAAGAAAACCATCACCATGTAGTCAACAAGAATTAGAAAGTACGCAGCAGAGAACAGCCAACTGGAAGGATTTAAAAGGCACAAAGACCTTCAAGAATCTTTTTTCTGTTTGCCAAATCAATTTTGCAATCAAGCCTCCTTGTGCTTTACCAGCAGTTCTTTTTCACATTAAGCAGTTTTAGTGGTCAAGGCACGCCATGCAAAACCAGTCAGGGGGAGCAGATAGCACAGTCATGGACAGGAGGTTTGGTGTTTGTAAGGCACACTCTCACCATCAATTCTGTTTTGCAAAAACACTTCCAGTTTCCCCACCACAAACCTCATCATAAAAATAGACAGAAGGCAAAACTTGCTGCCTACAGCGAGTCAAGCTCAGTGCTCAGCAAGTTCTGATCAAGTTCAGAAAGTCACTTGCTAAGCTATCTGGAAAAAACAACACACCCAGGCCCATGTGGAGAACTAAAAGTTTCTCCAGGATTTTCTGCAATGTCATGCAACTTCTTAGCAGCCATCTAAAGAAAGTAAAAAAAAAAAAAAAAAAAAAAAAAAAAAAAAAAAAAAAGGAAAAAAAAAAAAAGAATATAGCTCTACACCACATAAAGAAAATGCACTGACTCCTATTGCAACAAATTCCCCGAATAATTTTAACAGTGCTACCTCTATTCCTCTATCAGCACTGGAGCCCTAAGAAAATAAGGATGGACATTCTGAGTAGACAAAAGCCCATCTAGTTCAAATTCCCCTCTGTGACAGTGGCAAGCAACAGCTGCCCAGGGAACAGGATAAAGAAAAGCAAATGTGCTGACTGTTCAACTGTTCTCAACGTACCTTCCCTGCTTCCAGGAATCAGCAGTTGGGGAACCTTTTGAACCAGGAACCACATCTGTCATGGCTAGGTTGTTGGGTTTAATAGGTCCCCAAAGGACCTCTTTAAGGTACTTAAACTGGGGCTTCACACTTACCATCAAATTGAATAAACTGAATACCGCCCCTTTATAAGTGACCCAGTTTCCAAAGGAATGGAGCTGTTTTTTTTTTACTTTCCCTGTGGGAGCAGTAAATAGTATTCAGTGCTATTCTAAAAGAAATTCACTTATTATGATGCCTACAGCTGGATCCACGTGCCATATTATTTTCAATAATATTACCCCATCTTCCTGTACAAGAAACCTGACAAGGGACTTGCCTGAAAAAAGCAGATGACAAACCTGCTTCAGGCATTGTGATAATTTGAAGAACCCAGGGAATTTTTCTGCTGCTGCTCAATGGTACCTAGGAGACCATCAGGAAACCTACTGTCCCAGCAAGTATTTTAAAATAAAAAGAGTGTAATTGGCATAAATACCCAGTGATGGTTATATGTACAAATGCCTGGCAGAATCATGCTGAGGAAGGAGACATTCCAGCTAAAGAAGTAATAGAGCATACTGAACACCACTTTTCAGATTTTTCTGAACAGATGTTTAGAAAATGAGGGGAATGTTGCATTTTGGTATTTTCTGATGGATACGAATAAGGGCTGATAATTGTGTCCCCTGCCGCTTGGAATATCAGGAACAGTTTTGGTGGTCAATCAGTAAGGAAAAACACCGTCAGTATCTAAACCAAAGCAAGGCAGGGTGGAGTCCTGCTTCCACTGAAACCTCTTGTAGGTTCACCCTGTGAGGCCAGTTGTTTTTTCCCCTGAAAATCCAAAACTGGAAAGAGCACATGAGATTAGCTATATGCCCTGCCTGTGGCACAGGCACAGCCTCACTCCCCCTTATTCAATCTTAGCCTTTGTCACTTGTCTCTGAGCTCTTGCAGGGCTGCTCAGCCTCAGGCCTGATGCATGGTACCCTGCAAGAACAGCAGCACATCTCCCACTGGCTTTGAAAGAACAGAACAACTCATCACCTGTCACCACCAGGAAGTCCTCCTAATGGCACTCAGCTTAAACACTTGTATCCTGAACACACTGCATTCTGCTCACTGGCCTTGGTGAAGCTCCCCAAATTGCTGCTGCCTCTGTTAAGGGTGATGGCAGATGCTAAGTCCTTATCTCCGAAAAGGGAATGCAGCTGGCCAGTCCCACTAACTTTACAAGGAGTGAAGAGCACTTCTCTTTAGCCAACTGGAAAAGCACTTTGCTTTTTCGGCAAAATTTTAAGAGCAGATAAATTTCAACAACCTCCTGCAACAGAACAGCTTGTCACTCAGACGCAGCCGCTCCAGCTGCTTACTTTCAGTTCTGCATTCCTCATTTTAAGGAACTGTTTACTTTAAATTTAAAAACAAAAATAAATTTAAAAAAAAAATTAAAAGGAAGGAAAGAGACCTTTCAGATTCAGATTAAAACATTCTTCTCTGCAGAAGGAATGCCTTTGTCCACTTCTGCAAATGGGTGAAGTGTAATACAGACCGAAGAGATAAGCCCTTTGCTGAGTCACGGTTAGCAGGAGTATCTCCAGCCTTTTGCTGATCATCCCCACCCAATGAGCAGCGAGCGCTGCAGGGAGGGGACAGAGTGGCAGGGAGGGGACAGAGTGGCAGGCAGGACACTATTACCACATGACCACTAGCTATTTTTTCAAAGTGGTTTTGCAAGGAGCTGTATTGGAGCTATGAACCAGCTGAGTAGAAATTCTGCATTAAGCAAAGCCTTCAGACTTACACAACTGAGATCCCCTATTTACAGTGAAGAAGAACCACCCTATGCCTAGTACGTAAATGTAATTGAAAGCAAAACGGGAAGAAAGAAAGAAAGAAAGAAAGAAACAACACCCCCCCACACTCCTCGCCCCTGAATCAAGATGTGGCATAAAATAAATTTCACATCCTCAAGAATCCTGAAAGCCAGCCATGGCAGGTCTAATAGCTCCTTGTAGCTTTGTTTTGGGCTACGGGCTGTTTGCACCCGAACCCAACTTGAATGAAGCTGCAGAGTTCTCCCCCACTGAGCCATCTAAACAGAAAAATCCCCCACGGTGAAGGGATTTCAATGGAAATATCTAAATCTTGAGATATGAAATAATCAGAGATGAGCATGGAGGACTTGAAAATACAGAAGTGTGACAGGGAAATAACTGAAAAGCAAAACTCCTTGAATAAACAATGGCATTTGGAAATGGTCACTGTTATGTAGTGTGCACGGTGAGAGGCCAGCGAGAATGTCGGTTCTGCTAAGATTATCTAATTCAGAGAAAACAAACATGTCTTGATGTCTTACAAGTGTCTGAGGACACAAACAAGCACAAATTTTCAACACAGCACTTAAGTACCATATGGCATGGAGATGAAAATCAGCAGCAGCGCTCGTGCTGTGCCAGAGGGGCTCAGAACAACACTCCTGTTTCCAGTGAAATCGGGTCAGGGGGATGTCCTTGCCCATCCATATTGCCTTTCAAGCACCTTCTTCCACACCGGATGAACTCAGATATCCAGCAGTGCAAAAAGACAAAAACATTATTATTTATGCTTTTCTGTAGCTTTCAGTTACCCTGTGGGGCAAGAGAGGACTCAGACCAAATGCTGTGCAGTTTGGATGGGGCCAGCCAGAGGAGAGAGTGGTGAAGGTGAGAGTATCCCTGTGCTACTCGGGCTGGGACTGCTTGCTGGGGCGGCTACCTTCAGCTGTGTAAATAGCCAAAGGGCAGAGATGCCATTCTAAGCCCTGAAAATCGGTGAAAAGTAATGACATGAGACCCGCCCACATTTTCTCTGGGTTGTATTGATGGTAACAACCTCTGCTTATCTTTTCAGAACTGAGTGGTTGGATTCGTTGCACCAATTTTTCTTACCATGTTTTCTTTCGGTTGCATATTTAAATCTTCATTATGACTGTGTTGTCAGGGCTTGCATTCAGCAATCAGCTCAGTTATAATGAAAACAAAACAATTACATCTCAACCCAGGCACGCCTCTGCAGAATTATGCAGCTTATTTCCTTCTCTTTTTCCCCAGCGGTACTATTTGCAGAACTTCCTTCATGTATCTCCATTTCCATGCTCGTGGGCAAAACGCAGGGTACCAAAGGTTTCTGCAGAACTGTTTTGTATAAAACTGGTTCTGCAGAGGCTGTGTTTCTCTCTTCCCTCTTTAGGCTTCTTTTTTTTTTTAATTTGTGTTAACCATTGCTATCAAGATAACATAAGTTGAATACAATTAGGGTATGTTTTTATTACTGTCACTCTGTAACCCACAAATGATTTGTAGAAGGCTAAGATTCTCCATGATCTCAGCAGATGGTTAACATGGAAAATTGGTGTCACCACACTTTTCTAAAGTACTTAACTTCTTAGAGGGCAATTAAACTCATATTTTATGTGGCAATAATTTTGAAACACCGTTAATTTTTTCAGCAAAGAAATGTGACTGTCCTGATCTCCAAAATGTCTCCAACTTCATCTGCATCAAAGAATTTGCTAGAAAAAATGTTTATAGTATTAGAGATTAATGTATATATATACAAAATGAAAAATTGCTTGCTTTTTTTTTTTTTTTTGTGGCAACAAAGGTGTCCGTGAATGCAATCATAGCAATCACTGAATGTCAAGATCTTGCCACATAAGTCATGCATAATTCCTGGAAGTGCAGGAGGCTTTATTTGAAGACTTTTGTCCCTGAAGGTAATACATAGTCTTTGACCTTTGACCAGCACTGGTGTGATCCCTCAAAAGTCTCAACTTTGAACTTCATTACGTCTCCTTTTTTTGCATGGCCTGATACACAAGCAACACACCACCTTCAAAGAACAGTTATCTGTTTGGGTTTTAAGATTATTTTGGTGGAAAGCTTAGTGAGCACTGCAAGAAAGCCTGACCTCCGTGCTGAATACATGTGCTCCTTCAAAGCTTCAAACATTGAGGAAGTCAGTTAACAGACGATACAGACTGCAAAGCTGCAGCCATGTGCATTGGCACATCACTCAGATTTAGGCCAATGTGAGTACTGGTGACAGAGATGAGAGAAAGCAAGCTTGGCATGTATTCTGTTAGTTGGAAATGCTTGAATTCAAATGATAAGCATCATCCAGCAAAGTCTGATCTTAAAAGTTCAATCGCTTCTATTGCTTTTGGTTCTCCTTGGGGGAGGGAAGGGGGCAGAACTGGAAACAAGGGAGGGCAAAGTCTATTTCAGTGCACCAGCGTGCGTGGTATATGTTACCTGTTGGCACTAGAAAATACTCATGAACCAGCTTCAAGCTGTTGGACAGAGATAACCAGATGCTCAGAGATACCCAGCGCACACTGCAGCCTTGCCTCCAGCATTGGAGAGGCCATAACTTTGCTGGAGCCACTTGGCTCTGCAAACCCAAGACCAAGATTAAACACAGCTACCGGAGGTAGGAAGGAGAGGAGCAGAGGATCTCTGGAGCACAGAGTCAGGGCTCTGCTCTTTAGCACTAGGAAGGTTGTCCTGACGGGACTGCTATCTAAAACAAGTTTTGCCCAGAAACCCGGACTCTATGCAGATGTTCGTGTTCATGAGTGATATGCTATTCAGCACAGATGCACTTAGCAAGACAACACCCTTCTGTGGAACAACTGAAAGTTACTACAAAGCTTAAAAGCCCTTCTTTACCACATCCAAATAAATGTTAAGGGTTGGCCGAGTGACCTGAACAGCTCCTCTTATCTAGCAGCTCATTTGCGTGTAACCATCACATGACTGTTTTTCGCTTTACCTTGTGACAAACAAAAGGCTGTCAGAGGATGAATCAGACTTTGGACCTGGATAGGTCAAGGAGAAGGACAGTACTCTCTACAGTTGATTCCAGGCCAGAGCTCCATTTCTTTTGAACCACCGTCTGCCTGTGTCTGTGTGCAAAGACTTGCATGCCAGACCAAAGCAACTCACCATCTAAACTAAATGATTGAGGCCACTGAGTTGTACCTTGCATTTATCCTATGTTAAGAGACACATGACAAGCCAGTGTTGTCCCTAAATTTGGGACTGAATGACACATCACATGCCAGTGAAACAAATTAAAGCTTTTGTCGAGATCATATGACCCATGTTACAGTTAATCCGGCTTCAAATCAGTTTATGAAGGAACTGAATATTCATGAAGTTATTAAACTGTACTTCCTATGCAGATACAACAGGGAACTGCTGAAGTTTTTCTGTGCTTTTAGCAAATATGACTTTCTACAATATTTATAATTGAAAAGCAGTATCTAAGACTGAAAGGAAGTCCTTTGAGCATCTACTCAACTATGTCATCTGTCCTTGTACCATACCTGTGAGGAGGTCAGAATTGTCTCAGTGTCTTAAGATGACAGTGCACTGCCGAGAATGAAAAGAGCAGGGGTACTGTGGTGTCCATCCCACCTCAAAGCAGAGAGAAACCAGTATCCATAACCCAAGGAGAAGCCTTTAATTGGTGAGCAGATAAGGCTTCTGCCATACACATACTGCTTGTGCAAGAAAACACATCCTGCAGTTTTGCAGATGCCAGGGCGTGCTCCCTCTGTTGCGTACATCAAGGTGGGCAGAGGTCTTCTCTGAACAGCAGAACCATGGATCTCCACCAGCGTGACCTCTCTTGCAGAGCTGAAGCACATGCCATGTCAGCTGTGCCAATGAAGACACCACACCTTTCCTCTGAGACATGGCACCAGGTATGTCAGACTTGGAGGGAATGACAGGTATTAACCAGAGACCAGCTGGTGGCCAACAAATGCTGCTTTTACACACCCTGACAAGCCCAAGAGAGCGTGTGGAGGAGGGGCAGCTACAATAAAACCTCTAAATCACGTCAGTTGAGAGCAGAAAACGTGGCAGCCTGGAGAAAAACCAACCAGCCTCTTCCTCCTCGGCCAGAGCGGGGCTGCGTTGGGACCCCCCTGGGCAGGCTGACCCTGGGTCTCAGCTGAGCTCCAGGCAGTGGGACTGGGTTTCACTGGGTTCACTGGGATGGCATTCAAGGACGCCAGACACCGGGACGGTGTCAGGGGAGGACGGAGGCTCCGCTGATACAAAACATCCTCCTTGCGCAACTGCCCAAAACAAATTCCCTGGCTTGGTAAACACTGGGAAACAGCAAGGCCTGGCCCCGAGAAACCACAAAACTGCTGATCTGTCACCCGCTTCAGCGGCATGGGGAGGGACGGACGAACGGACGCGCTCCTTCTCCCCTCGGGTGAGGGCCGCCCCCAGGCCGCGGAGGCGGCTCTGTCCCCTCGTCCTGCCGAGACCCCCCTTCAGAGGGGCGGCCGCCACCACAGCGGGCCCTCCCGCTTGGGCCCGGCCAGGCTGCGGTGTCGCCCGCTGCGGGACGGGGGGGCCGAGGTAGCGGCTGGAGGCGGGGGACACCGTCCTCCTCGTCCCGCCTCCTGGTGTCATGCAGCGGCGGCGCGGCCTGGGCTCGGCCGGCGGGCGGGGGGCAGGGCCCGGGCCCGGGCCCGGGGGAGCAGGTGCGGCCGCGGCTGAGGAGGGAGAGGGTGTCCGGTGATGTCTTCCCCCGGGCCGGGGCGGAGCGTGCGGGGGTGTTTTTGAGCGCTGGCCTCCGTGTTTTGTGGAAGGAGAGGAGGAAGAGGAAGAGAGAGCGATGAGGAAGGTTTTGTGCGTGGAGCCCGTCATTTTCCTCTACGTGTTCGCCTGGTCCCTGACGAGCCCGCTGGGGCAGCAGTTCATCTACCGGCGGCTGTGGGAGGAGGAGAACAACTCCACCTTCCTCAGCGGGGACGGCAATGCCTCCCGCTGCGAGCAGAATAAAAGCAGCCCGGCTTATATCAAGCAGAAGGTAAGAGGGGGAGCAAAGGGGGGGAAAAAAAACCAAACCAAAATACCAACCACCAACAAGATAAAAAAAACAGCCTAAGTATCGCAAATGAACTTGCGGCCGGGAGGTGCTGTCGCGGAGTCACCTCTTGGGTGTTTTTTTTTGTAACGTTACTTAACTTGGTATTTATAGAGGAGCCGTAGTTTTGTCACTTTGCTGCCTCCCTGCCCTTGTGGGGCTGCGCTGCAGGCGGCTGTAGCGCTTCACAGGCAGAGAACCCTCTCTCCAGGACACTGCTGGGATAAATTTGTGTTTTAGCGGGAGCTGAAAATCATTTTAGAGGATTTGGCCCAAACTGGCACTGGCCGGACCTTAACAGCAGGTACTGGGGGTGGCCCCTCCTTCCAGCAGGAGCTGCGCATCTCCTTCTGGGCCATGGGGTCCCTCTTTGGCTTCTGGAGCTCTCTGTGAGCACCCAAAGTTTAGCAGGTGGAACTGCGTTACTGCTTTTAGCAAACGACCTGTAATTCAGCATCAGGGTCTAGTTTAGAATACGTTTACTTCAGAGAAATTACAAGAATAAAGGAGGGGGAGGGTTAAAATAATACTTTTTTGTAATTCAACTGATCGGTACGCAGTCAAACATAGTTGATGATTTACCCTTCATAGCAGTGCTTGTCTACCTTGTTCAAATATGAAGACGTCAAGATGACAGCATCCCGTGGTCAGTTACTTTTTTGGCACTTTTTCATAGTCCAGGGTGCTGAAAACCTACTTGTTTGGAATTTCTTCCATTGCACTTTCAGTGCAGTTTTAATGCTACACTTAAACAGAGCTAACTGTGGGATGCCAGCAGAGGAGATGATTGTACTCCTATTTTCCTTTCCCTCTTGCCCTGGTTGCTTGCCCCCACATGTTGTATGTCCCAATTCCACAGGTTACAGTTTGGATTTGATCAGGGCACTGACCCAACAGACAGCTCATCTCTTTCTTTTTTTTTTTTTTTTTGAGTTTGTTGGTGTTTGAGTGTTGTTTTCTGAAGCAGTGCACCGCACTGACGTACTCTGGCTGCATAATTGCTGTATCTCACAAGGGAACGCATTTGCAGAAGAGGTACAACAGAGACAACCTTGGTCTCAGCAACTGGCAGTTGGGCTGGATCAAAAGGAACATGAAACCACTGCAGAGTCAAAAAAGCAGATTCCTTGAAATGTAAATTACACAGAAGATGGAGTTATAGAAACTATCAGCTGGCATTCCCCTATTCACTTGAAAATTTTTGCGTACATCCCAGATTTTAATCTCTGATGTGCTGTATGTGCACAAGACTGAACACCTGAGCTCATCTGAGCTCAAGTACTGTGTCCAGTTTTGGACCCCTTACCACAAAAAAAGACATTGAGGTGCTGGAACGGGTCCAGAGAAGGGCAATGAAGCTGGTGAGAGGTCTTGCAGAACAAGTCTTCTGAGGAGAGGCTAAGGGAGCTGGAGTTGTTCAGCCTGGAGAAAAGGAGGCTGAGGGGAGACCTTATTGTTCTCTACAACTACCTGAAATAGGACAGTGGAGAAGCAGAGGTTGCTCTCTTCTCCAAAGTCACAGGCGATAGGACAGGAGGAAGTGGCCTCAGGTTGTGCCAGAAGAGGTTCAGATTGGATATCAGGAAAAATTTTTACACTGAGAGGGTTATTAAGCATTGGACTGGGCTGCCCAGGGAAGTGGTTAAGGCACCATCCCTGGAGGTATTTAAAAGGTGGGTTGACGTAGTGTTTAGAGACGTGGTTTAGTGGTGGGGTTTTTTTCCAAGTTAGGTTGATGGCTGGATTAGATGATCTGAAAGATCCCTTCCAACCTAAACAGCTCTGTGACTCTACTTCAGATCTACTTCACCTGTCATATAAAGAATAATTTTTTTAATGGTACATTCTTCCATTGAAGATGATCAAATAAATAATTCAGGACTTTTAGCATGAAGTAGATTCTTCCTCATGTGATAGAAGCCAGTCTTATTAGAAAGGATATGAAAGTAAACAAGTTCATAGTATTGTAGTCCAGCCTGCTCTCTGGGCTCACCTGTCAGCCAAAGAAAGTAATGTGTGCCACCCATTGGAATTAATTTGGAGATAATAAACAGTTATTGTCAGAGAAATGCTTGTATGTTACTCCCCCGAAGTGTTTTCTTTAGTATTAGCTGCGCTTTTGGTGTTTTGTGTGTGGGTATTTTGTCATACGGTGTCACATGTCTGGAGTGGAAGGAGCACCTATAAGAAAACCATACATGGTACATATAGTTCTAATTGCAGAGCCCATCAAGAAACATAGATTTCACAAACATTTCTACATTTTGCACTTGCTAGAAACGCCCCAAATTCAACCTGATTTTCAAATTGTGATCACCTGTGCTCAGGATATAGGACTTCATATTTCTTTTTGTGAAAAACTGAAGCCGAGTGCTTAATTTCAGCTGAAGTTTAGGTAGCGTCTCTTGATATGGTGGTGAATTCACACAATACGAGGGTTTGGGCATAAAGGATACAAAGCGTAATTAATTTGATATTTGAGAACATGAGTCCTTCAAGACAGTAGTTGAATAATGGCCAACAGAACTCCTTTGTTTCCCTGTCCTGCCAAATTTCCATTCCCTCCATTCCAGTGAGTGCCAGCAGGGCACAAGCTTCTGAGGAGCCATGCTCTCATGTGGGCGTCTTGCCTGTATTTTGATACCACACTTGTTACCACAGTATGAGGATATAAAATGCTCAAAACATCCATTTATTTCAGTGGATCTGGGTCTCTGTGCTGAGTAAAAGTCCTGTGTATGGGGAAAAGGGTAGATCTAGTAATGCAGTTCCAAGCCCTTTGCTGAGGGCGTGTGAAGTGGGTGTCCTGCATTTTCCGTGACCATCCTGACTTAACGTTTACAGATCCTGTAAAGTTTGGTGTCAGAACTGTTCCCAGCAGGCCCTGTTTGGTAATAACTTTCAGAACACCTCCCTTAATAGTTAATTTAGTGTAAACTCTTCCATTCTGAAAATGGAGAAAGTTTTTACTAATTTCACTTACTTGAAAGCAAAATATGAAAGGAAATTAAAGGCAAAAATCACTTTGAACCTGGAAAAAAGTAGAATGTAGTTCTAAATGGATAGTCTTTGCATCATTTGGATTAATTATTTCTTACAATTTAAAGGAAATAATCATGAGTTCAAAGGTAACTTGAATACAAGCTGAAGCATTCCAGTCACTGCCTTGGGTACTCTTTTAGCTTAGAAAGGCTGTCATGTTATTTGTCACCCTGTTTATTTATTAACCAGACTATATATTTTTCTTTGCTACACAGTGATATTTTTTAATTGCATGAGCCTATCAGCTTATCACAAAAGTTAACTTACAAAAGTTAATTGCTTCTTCACTTTGATTCTTTTTATTTTGAATTCTGAGATTTTAAGAACTAGTTCTGTCCATGAGTATTTTTTCAGAGTACAGTGAACTTGCAGATTAAAAAACTAGACCTTTCTATTCAAATTTATGTATTGATTTTAAGAGTGTTATATTACCGTAAGGCAGCTGAGGGTTGACCTGACATTATCTATATTCTTTTCCATTGATTTCATAAAAACATGAAGTGGGCAGCTGAGTGCTTTACACTCTAAATGGAATTTTTCTGTACTTTTTGTCTTTAAGTCTTCTCATCAGTAGACGACAAGTCTTTATGTCAGCAAGGCTGTGGTCACTTGCAGTAGGTGGATGTGTTGCCACATTCTTCGTGTTGTACACCTACATCCCCAGCAATGAAACCCCAGTCTCTGTTGTTCTGTTCCTCCAGTTTAACACTTCATTATGGTTTGTCAATAATATGTGATTGTATGGTTAGTGTGGGTTGCGATGATATATAATAACACATAGGGTTTTTTCTAATGTATTAGCATTTCTTAGACCCTCATCTCTTTAAAACATATGATCCTATTAAAGAAGCAAGGTCTGCAACTGCGTAGAATTCTCTGTCAGCAGGGGAGGAGTTTAAGATTAGAAAAATATTTTTCCATGTAGGTTTGTTCAGTCTTCATGGCTTTGACCCTTCCAGGGTGATTACAGCGCTGGCCAGTGGACAGGACATCATGAATCCTAGGGTAGTCAGACACCATAGCAGAAGAAAGTAAAAGATTCCAAAGTTCTGGAAATCTTCAGAGTTTTCCTTGAGGACCTCAGGATCAACTGAATTTTCCTCTTGCAGTAATGCCTGGTATCTTGTAAACAAAGAGAATGAACTGGAAACTCATGGTCTTTGTAAATACAAATAGGAATTTATGAAGCGTTCAGCAGCTTTTAAAATTGCCCAAAGCACATTCCTGGAAAGTCTTGGTATTTTTCACCTTTTGGATATGGAATTATGTTAACTATGAGGAAATACCTGAAACATGGAATATAAATGGCTTGAATACAGGCTGAGGGAAGATTTCCTGGGCTGCATCAAAAGAAGTGTGACCAGCAGGTCACGGGAGGTGATTCTCCCCCTCTACTCTGCGCTTGTGAGACCCCACCTGGAGTACTGTGTCCAGTTCTGGAGTCCTCAACATAGAAAGGACATTGAACTGTTGGAACAGGTCCAGCGCAGGGCCACCAAGATGATTAGAGGGATGGAGCACCTCTCCTAGGAGGACAGGCTGAGGGAGCTGGAACTGTTCAGACAGGAGAAGAGAAGGCTCTGAGGAGACCTGAGAGCAGCCTTCCAGTATCTGAAGGGAGCCTACAGGAGAGCTGGAGAGGGACTCTTTGTCAGGAAGTCTAGTGACAGGACGAGGGGTAGTGGTTTTAAATTGGAAGAGGGGAGATTTAGATTAGATTTTAGGAAGAAATTCTTTCCTGTGAGGGTGGTGAGGCACTGGAACAGGTTGCCCAGGGAAGTTGTGGCTGCCCCATCCCTGGAAGTGTTCAAGGCCAGGCTGGATGGGGCTTTGAGCAACCTGCTCTAGTGGGAGGTGTCCCTGCCCATTGCAGGGGAACTCAATGATCTTTGAGGTCCCTTCCAACTCTAACCATTCTATGATTATAGTGTCATATAATCCATTGGGGTTTAACCACACCTAGCAACCAGGACCACACAGCCGCTCACAAAGTTCTCCACCTTCCCCCAAGAAGGATAGGGAGAAGAGGGGAAAAAAGTAGGGGAAGAAAACCTCATGGGTCAAGATAAAGATAGTTTAATAGAACAGTAACAGAAAAGGAAAATAGCAATAACAATAAGAATGACACAAGTCACTCTCACCACCCGGTGAATTGTACCCTCCCAAGCAGCAATTGCAAGTACCCACCCCCTGAACTAACTCCATCTGTACACCAAGCATGACATCTATGGTACGGAATATTCCATTGGCCACTCCATCATTCTGTCTGTGCTCCTTCTCAGCTTCCATGGGAAGCTGAAAAGTGTTCTTGGAAAAACATAAACATCACCGGGCAACAACTAAACCAATATGAATTATTGGCATCTCTTTCATATCAAATCTGAAACACAGCAGCCACTAGAAGGAAAATTAACTCTGTCCCAGCTGAAATCGGGACAAATCTTATAAAACATTCTTGTATATATTAGGTTTTATAACAATGTAATTTATAATCTAGAAACATGTACTGTGCTGTCTGTAATATTGCATGCTAGTCACTATGTATGTGCAATATTGTTGTTGTTATTATTATTATAGATTCAGTCTTTTTTCAATGTATTATAGTATTTACAAATATTTCTGTTCTCTCTTTGCAGGAAGTTCAAGAAAAAGCCTCTGTTTTTAATATGCAGTTGGACTTAACTGGGGCAATTCCCAGCCTTATAGTTGCTTTTGTCATTGTAGCTAACGGAGATCACCAGGGACGCAAAAGGTCTTTAGTTTTACCATCAGTGGGAGCTTTGATTGGTAATATTTGCCTCACTGTAATATCATATTTTTCCTTGTCACTCTCTATGCTATTTGCGGTTGCTTTTATTACTGGACTGTTTGGGAGCATGGCAACTTTCCTTGGAGGAGGCTTTGCTTATATAGCAGACGTGTGTCACGATGAGAAGCAGAAGACGACACGAATAGCTGTGGTGGATTTGATTTTTGGAGTTGTATCTGGAGTGGCAGGACTGTTATCTGGCTACTTTCTAAGAGGAATAGGCTTTACGTGGACATTTGTGATAACATCTCTGCTTCACGTTGTTAATATTATATATATTATATTTTTTCTGCAAGATACAGTGGGCATATCTGAATTCCAGAACCAGGCACCAGCATCTTGGAAAGAACTTCTGAGAGAGACATTTTCTGGGGTGTACAAGCTTTTTAAAACTGCCCCTTACAAAAAGAGGGTTTTAATCATTGTGTTACTTTTTACATTTATGACATATTTGTTTACTACGGTTGGTGGGGGTTCGCTTTTTACGCTGTATGAGCTGGATGAGCCACTCTGCTGGAATGAAGTATACATTGGATATGGAGCAGCTGCCTTCACTTCTGTCTCTCTGACAAGTTTTGTGGGAGTTTACTTACTTTCTAAATGTCTCAAAGACATTTATATTGTCTTTATTGGTATATTTTCTTACATTGGAGGAATGATCATGGCTGCCTTTGCCAAAACTACCCTGCTCATGTTTTTAGGTGAGTTCAGAGTCAGTCATTCCATGGTCAACAATATATATGAAAGTACTGATATGTTATCTGTAGTGAGTGCAGCTGGTAGATATTGGACCTACTGTCTTAAAAGGGTCATAGAGAGGTAAAGTATACAAGGTTGGGTCAGACTGATTTAGAATTTAATCAAAAGATAAAGTGTGCCAATTTAGAATTTAATCAAAATGACAAAGTGTGTGGAGAGACAATAGAATTATTTGCATATGATTTGATTTTAGTGCCATACAGAAATATTTGATTTATTAATTTGTGCTTGTATAGTTGTGTTTCCGTACACTCCTAGTATGATTTTTTTATTGCCTGTTGCTATTTGGGAAACTGAGCATTAAAAAGTATGTGACTAATTAATTTGCAATGCATTTGTAGAATCCTGGCTTTTTATTATTTCAGTGTCTCATGACTGATTGATTGCCTTACAGTGAGAGTGCCATCTTTGCTCTGCTTCATGCCCGTTCCTGTTCTCCGGTCCATGCTGTCAAAAGTGGTTCTGGCTAGTGAACAGGGTGAGTACAATTTGTTTTCAAGCAATACAACAATGTGCTATTATTATACCATAATGCACCAAGATTACCTTTAAACAAGCAGATATGTATTGGTATTGTAAGACTGCTTCTCTTTCAAGTTCCATATAATATGACCCTGTGTCATAATATTAACAGCTTTTGAGTCTGAATTTAATATAAACAGCATTGTGTTTAAAAGCTACTGGCAGTTTCAGGCTTCAAAGGAGATACTGCTCTAAAAATAAAGACTATGGGGAACTTGAAGCAAAGGAATGCTCAAGATTTGTACAGCTGTGATTTCACAAGTGCTTCTACGTTCCCAAAATTTTGACACACAGAGAAAGATACATTTCTGTTAGTTAGCCAGTGTTACACTTAATAATTTAGCAGGGGAAGCAATAGGTGGTCAACCTTCAAAGCACTCGAAAACCATTAGACTTGGATCCTGAGCTATCTACCACAGGGTGCCTGTGGCTAATTAAATGTATTCCAAAAGGTAGAACATACATCTCAAAGTCCTTTCCTTATGGAACACAGGAAAAAAAGGGTGTCAGACCTCAAAATGTGGCTCTAATGTCCCATATTTTGCTTCTGGGGAGTATATATGTTCTAGAAGCATTCTCCTGAGTTGTTTGGTTTTATTTTTTAAAAGACTTATCTTTATACACTAAAACAAAATCTCTTTGTACTTAACTATGCTAACATACACCCCTGTATTTGCTGTTTCTTGGGATTCTTCAGGGCTTTGGCTACTTGAGTAGCTTGATGCAGGAATTAGATGGCCCCTTGTCATCCTTTTCTGCTTACCTGTTGTGATTTTGTGTATGGTCCTGTGAATATGAACCCCGCTTGGGAAAACATGTTCAGCAAGACACTGATGGGGTAGACTGCCAGCCCAATGGGCAGTGCAGGGCAAAAAGGGTCCTTCTTTCCTTTCAAAAACGAGGAGATGGTTATGTGCTGAACTAGCCGTCTTTGGTGGATTGGAGCCTTTTCTGCATTCAAGTGTGAAGATTAGAGAAGGAAAAAAAATGAAAGAGTGAGAATTGAGAGGAGAATTGGAAAGGGCGAAGGACAGAGATGTGCAGAACATGGTTAGTGAGGATGTTCAGTTTGAACTTCACATGACAGGCAGATTCAAGAAATAGGTGTGGTGATAGAATAGTAGCACAAAAAAACCCAGTTTCCATGAGCAAAATGTTGCGGGTTTTTTCATTTAAAAAATAAATCTTTTGTAGGAGTCCCCATGGAAGACACTTTCATAGCAAAGACCAAAGAAGTATTGTACTCTGATGCTTATTACTTGCATACTTGCTAAAATACTGTAGATACATCTTTCAAAAAAACTTAAGTACTTTGAAGGGGTTTTTATTTTATTTTGTTTGTAATCCATCCATTTGTTTTTGGCAGGTGCTGTGTTCGCTTGTATTGCCTGTTTGGAAATTGTGACCGGCACTATTGCACTTTCAGTTTTTAATATTATCTATGCATCTACTGTTGCATGGTTCTCAGGCTTTAGCTTCCTCTTATCAGCAGGCCTTTGTATAATTCCACTGGCTGTCCTGTGGTAAGTACGGCTCAGGAGGACGTTTCTGACTGCTTTTACTGGTAATTACTGTTTTGATGTGGGTTCAAGCAGAATGGTTTAGTGCAGTAGTTCTCAGACCAGTGTTTCCTGGTGTGCTGGGCTTATTTCGTGTGTAGCCTTTCCTCTGGTTTCCACTCAGTTCAGGAACTGGTTTTACCTAGCAAGCCTATAGGAGGTACAGGGGGCTGCTAAGTGTGGGGCAAAGCTCAAATGAGGGGATATGGCAGTTTCTTCCCTGAGGGAAATGGACAGGAGAGAGGGAGCTCAGGCTATGGTGGTGGTGGGGTGATTTCTCTCAGTGAGGCTTGTGACCAGTCTCCGAGAGCAGTGCAGTGGCTCCGCAGCTGCAGGTAGCTGTGGCTTCCTGATTTTTCTCTCTTCAACCCATGCTCCCCTACACCTTGCTGGAGTTTTTCTATCACCAGCCCTGTCTGACCCTGGTCCAGCTGCCTCCCCTCAGCTCCATGCTGTGAATTTGTCATCTCTTTCCCCCAAACTGAAATCTACCCTGAGTGTACTACTAGTGGAACACACCATGCCCTTGGCTACCTGTGCGTGCCTTCCCTTGGTTAGAGACCTTTACATGGTCTTTCTTACAGGAAAGCCTTTCACAAGGAACAAAAGATGACTTGAAAAGCATGAGCTTAATTTTGCAGTCTGTCTGTCCTGTTCCTTGGTCATGGGTACCTTGTGACCCAGTGCCACTAAAATCTGTAAAACATCTGCACTAACTTTAAGCCCTATATGAATAAACCTTTAGACACATTTAAAAAATACGCTTCTATAGTATTTGCATCTAATCGTATCTGGTGACCATCTTGTAATTCTGACACTGAGAGGTCACTAATCACAAGTTGCACAAAAGCAAAGTTCACTTTTCATAAAAAGAAGTAGTTTATATTGGAAATAATGTATCTGGAACATAGATGTAATGTCAGAAGGATCTCTTTTCATTAGATAAATTTATATTCAGGGAGAATAAAGCTGTTTTTCTTAAGAGGGTGGTACTCACGGTGGAGACTTCTATCTTTTTACCTAGTGCTTAGACTTCACCTCAGTCACCTTTTATCTCTACATCAGCTGCATTTTAAGTTTTAAATAGGCACTGATAATGCTATAGGTTTACAACATTTCACATGATTTCATGTCTGTGCCTGCCTGACCACAGTGTTTTACACAGTCTGTTCGGAGAAGCTGCACTAATGGTAACTTAAGACAAAGGTAGTGATGGGTCTGAGCTCTGAGGGAACTGAAGCAAAAGGATCTTGTGTGTGTGTGTGGAGAATATGTTTTCAGTAAAGTAATAAAAAAAAAATGAGGAACTAAGTTATATTAACAAAGGCTCAGTAAATTCTTGTTTTATTAAATATTAGTTTATTTCAGTGCTGTAGAGAGAGTTTCTGTTAAGAAAGCACTCTGTTCTGTGCAACAGGTAATAGATATTTGCTTGTAGTTAGTCCATCCTGCAATCAGGACTGTAGTCCATCATCACCATACATTTTTGAAAGTTATTTTTCTTTTCCTTCTGTTATTAGTGTCTCAGATATCCCACCCTTTGAATACCCTTTCTCTAAAACCTCATTCAAGAGTGTCATGTGGTGTTACTAATCAAGAGCAGAAAGGGTAGATGTTCTTAGCCTGTAATAAATCAGGCATAGAGGTTTAGTACTTATCAAAGACAGCAGTAACAATATTGTCTAACATGTAATGAAAGGTCAGTACCATCATTACTTTTGTTGACTAAGAGATGTCAACAGCTCTGTGCCACAGACGGTGGCTGTAACAGAGCTCTCACCTGTGTGTGTTGCTGCTGAATCAGCGTGTTATACTTCATGATCTCAGCTAAAGGTCTCTCACCTATCTGTGTCTTACAGCTGGCTTCTGTGCACAAACTGGAACGGGGAGGACTTGGCTCTGCTCGTACCTGAAGAAGTATCCAGCATAGAGAGTGTGGAGAGTTGAACAACGGATGTGTCTTGCTTGGGTTTTCTCATCTGACGTGCGGTGGCAGAGACCATTGTGTCAGACAGAGACTGTAGCCATAACGCAGTGGCTGCAGACGCAATCTCCAAGTGGCCCTGCAGCAATGAGCACTAAATTGGTAGCACTCTTTATCCAGTCACTTTTTAGCACTTGTATGAAGCTAGCTCTTAGACTTAACTATGCAAATAGGCTGGCAATTTTAATGCTGCTTTCAGCACGAAGGAAAAAATAAGGTAGGATGATACTCTTTTTCCACTTATCCTTTCTCAAGTTTGAGAATGTCAGCTGTGGATTGTGATACATCCTGTACCCTTCTAAGTGAGGGATGGAGATAATGCACGTCAACTCGGAGGGTGCTGGCAATTCTGCTGAAGCCAGTATGTCTTAGAAGGCCTGTCCTAATGGTGAAGCCCCCAAACCTGTCTAAAATTACTAAACTAAAAGGTACTTTTTTTCAGCAAGCAACCAGACTGGAGGCCTGTAGTTCGCAGACGGACTGTTCTGCAGACAGCAGAGAGTCTTTGTGCAAATTTAATGTATGATGTGTGGACCTTGCCTGTGACTTAGTGCTTAAAATGGATTTTCACACAGAACTATCATACTTGGAAATTCTCCAGCTCGCAGAGTGTGAAGTTAGGCCCATGCCTACAATTTGCAGAAGCCATATTGCACATTTATTTTTACCATTTTCCATATATTAGGGACTGCATACAGGCATCTCTAGTTTTTGTCCTCTAGATATTTCTTATTTTCTAGTTAAGTTGGCTGTACTTAACTTCAACATTTCTACTAGTGAAAGGCTGTAATAGCCTTTCTTTTCACTGGATCTTTGATTATTTTTTTAACAACCCTGAAATGAGGTGGCCAAATCTGAATCATGCATCTAATCATCTTGCAATGAATGCAGCATAAATTAAGAGCACTTGAGCAGCATTTCTCACCTTCAAAGCACTTAAAAAACGCTATTAAGAACCTCCTTCCATAACAGATATTATCATCCCTGTTGCAACGAGAGAGAAATCAACAGTGAGGACAAGAGACTTGTCCAGGGCCAGAGTGTGAATGGGTGAGTGCCAAACCTAGAAATCAGTTTCTGTATTGACTTTTCACCTTGTTGCTTGAGAGCTTTGAGCAGAAATTGTCCAGAGTATTAGCTTCTGGAGTGCACAGCACAGCAGTCGTGTAAATATAACACCGTGTCAAGGACCACTCCCCTGTGGCCTTTTTTCTGAGAGAGCTGGATAGCTAATACTCTTCTAATCCCTGAAGGTACAGGTAGGTTGTATGTGACTCTCCTCCCCAAAACAGATTAGGTAGAGAAATCAAAATAACATAAAGTGGTTGAGAGTAACAGAAAGAAAACTAGGAAATCAACTATGATGTGAGTCCTGACTTCATACACACAGCATAGGATAAAAATGAAGCAGCACATAGCATATGCTCTACAATCAACAGTCTGCTTACAGCCGTTAATGTCCATCACAGGAGGAGAGCGGCCTTCAGAGCTTCTCAGTGGCACTCCACCAAGAAAAACAAGTACCACATCGTGATACTATTGCAGATTCTTTCTGTTTGAACAGCAGCATTGTTTCCAAGCTATGTATCCTGATCACTTGAGAAGTTCTGAAGAGGGTTCAGATAAGGTAAAGGAGAGTTTATACTATCCAGGAGGCCGTCGCTGGTGAAAACAGTGCAGTTTATCCAGGACCGGGGGGAGTGAATATTTACACAGCTAATAACTTCTGAACTACCAAGGCTGATGTTGGCAATTAAAATTCATTAGTTTTTTCTAGCTAATTTATAGCAAATAAAACTGCTTAACTCTCCTCCCTTGAGGCACCCAAGTTGCTGCCAACTCGTTGGAGAAGCAAGCCGAGTTTTACAATAATCAGTGGGTCCAAAACATAATGAGGACTTGTAGAGAGATTAACAAAACTGATGTAAAGGATTTCAGCACAAAGATTACATTGTCTTTCTTGCCTCTTCATTATGCTGTTATGTAAGGCTCTATAAAATTAACTCTTTCACACAAAACTGCCTGGAAAAAAAGGAAATTCAGAGGGGGGCTGTGGCTTCACCTCCTTTCCTGTGCACACCTCTACTAGCACTGGGAAGGTAACAACAAAGCAAGCCCCTTCCACAGTGACATTGTGTATGCCCAAATGAGGACGAACACACACTTGAGGAATGGCTTTGTTAGGGATTGGTTTTGCTGTAGGAAGTATTTGCTGTTTGTAAAATACTTCTGGTAGAGGCAGAGCTTAGAACTGGCTGTAAGTTCAAGTCAAAACACACGAAGGATACGAACTGCGGTTTTGAAGTGCCAAGCACAGTTGCAAGCTGAGGAAATCAGGTACTAATGTGCTTCAGATTATTAAATCAAAATCTTCCAAGTGTATAATAGTTGCTCTATTTGTATATAAATGCAAATTATTTTGACAGAAATTAATAATGAAGTTTGTTTTTTAAAAAACTCTTATGTTGTACTTGTAGTTCTTGCTCTGTTTTTTGACAAATGGCCAGTGGGGTGACTGGTGAGAGAATGTTGATGTACACAGAAGCAGCAGCATCTATTTTTTGTCATCAGAACAAACAAACAGTAGTGCAGGAAGACTTGCTTTTGCCTTCCTCCTGCGCTTGAGGAGGGGAAAGGGTGCTGCCTAGACATCAGCACTGAGAAGAGGTGGGGAATTGCAGAAGAAGACATGGAGCGGGGCTTGTGTTGCACCTGTGAGTCCTTTAGATCTGCAAGCACCTTCCTTCTCTTGCCCTGGCTGGGTCCCACATGAGACCAAGGCTGGGTCTGTCCCAGCTCCAGTTGTCAGCACACCCGGGCTGTCACACCCCCAGGGTTTCTACTTGCAGCTCCTGCTTTGCAAAATGAGAAGTGCTTGTAGGACAGGGAGAAGGGGCTGGGGCAAGAAGTCCAGTGCTCAGCTCACCACACTGCAACACCACACAAGTGGAACCTTTTTTTATCTCAAAAGCTCTTCACCTCAATCCTGTTTGACACCTGTTATATTATTAACAGCATACATTCTTGCACAGGCCTCTTACACCGTTTGCTACCCCCTGAAATCAGGTCATTACAGACATAATCAACAGTGAAACTTCCTGGCTCTGAGCAGGGCTTGATCTCACCCAGGATTGTAATAATCATACTAACCCTTGAACAAAACCACCTAGGAATCATACCCAGCCTCCTCATCTGCATCAATTCTTTGTTGCACTGAGAAACTGTACTAAATTACTTATCTTAATGTAGTTTTGCTCTGATAGTGTCCATCTTTCACCACCACCAGGAAAAAACAGCTAGCTGGATACACTGTGGCAGGGATCTATAGGCTGCCAGTAACTGTGTACAACAATGGGATGGCTCCGTTTCCTGGACAGTGCTGGTAGCAAGACAGACTTGAAAATCCCCCGAAAAAATCCATGCCCACACCCTACTTTGTCCCAGACCTGGCCAGGTAATCCCTCAGCCTCTCTGGCCAGAGCCTAGAGCAATACGAAGCCTACTCAACCCCAAGCTTGTTTTATAACAGCAGGTAACTCTCGCTTTATACAAAACAGCCAAAAAACCCTTGTCAGTTATAAAATATGAAGCATACCAGCTCACAGAAAGACCAGGACAGCTATGGAAAGCAGTGGGTAGGTCTACACTTACACATGCAATTTATTTGTCCTATGCTTAACTGTGTTCTGCTCCTTACACGCACAACCAGCTCCATCTCTGGTGCATCCCAACAGACCCAGGTTCTGGCTCCCCCCTCCCCAGTAAAGCAGGAGCCGGGTGCACACAACGCCACTGCTCATCGCCAGCATTTGAATAAACAGCCTCTCAAAATCTGCCTTTGGGCTGTCAGAAGCCCTCTGCAGTAGTGAGGCTTGTATTTGTAGAAGTAAGTAGAGAAAGAGGACAGTGTTGCTTGGTCAATAAATCATAGAATNCATCCCTCTAATCATCTTGGTGGCCCTTTAAATGTTCTTCCTAGAAATATCTACACTTCTACTTGTTTGAAACCAGGTTAAAGTGGCACAGGGTTTTGAGGTAGGAAGAGATGGAACATCATGCCTAAGTATGTATCAGTATCTTAATTCCTGCAACTCAATACTTCTTGCAACATTTAAAAAATGAAATTTGGGTGGCCCTAGAGATGGGTCACTTCCAACAGAAACAAGGTAACAGTATGCCTGAAGCTGATCACCTCCAGAGTCCCCTCTACTTTGTAACGCGAGTCCCCTATGTGAACACATGCTGGAGTCATTCCCCACTTTTGTTTTTCAGATAGAAATCAACAGATAGATCCTAAAAATCCAATCGTTGCAAGTCTTTCCTACTAAGCATTTTGCATCTCCTCCTTTTTTCCTGCAGCATGACCTGCTCTATGTCCCAGCTCCTCCTGTGGCTGTAGAACTTCTTTACCCGTAGACCTATCTCAGGGATTTTCGGATTCGTTCTTCTTGGGAGGTTCCTCTCCATCCACCTGATGAGATGGGAAGAAGAAGAAAGCAGTTTTCATTTCTCATCTCAGGGTGCAGCAGAGTCTTTCTGGGCTCGCTCTTTCTGTGTGAAAATGGCTGGGAGGCCTCCCTTCTCCATCACCTGCCCCCCTGTTTTGCCTTAAGGCAAAAAATACAAATTCCATGGCTTGTATTTCACAGCACAAACCTCCAATCTCTGCAGCTCTCAAGTGAAACAATTTTAGAAGCTTCACTTCTTAAATGAAACCAGTTCAAATATAAAACCACCAGTAAAGTATCTCATACTGCATCATCTCAATGTTTTTAGTGCACTGCACCTGTTTTCCAACAGGTGCACATAAAAGCACTGTAAAATTTACAGAACAAACTAGAGGCTTTCACCCACACTGGCAGGGAACCTGTGGCAGATTTAAGCACACTAGAGATGTCTGGGATTGTGAAAACAGGTTTACAGCAACATTTCTGCTAAAATTACATACAACAGAACATGGGGGTGCACTCAGCAGCTCAACCAAGTCATTAAAACTTGCTGAATAAAGACAACTTCTGCCACAGAAACATTGTTTCAAGCTCCCCTCATCCACCAGAGATGACATCTTTTGAACCACACACTTTTTTCTTTTTCCTCCTATGCCAAATCATACTAGCTGCCTCGCAGGATTTATATATGACACACTCACTAGTATGAAATCAGAAACTAGTTGTTACAACCCTGAATTTAATAACACCTCCACATACACAGTTAAGCATCCAAGAAAACTTAGAGCAGTCTGCTCCTTTAAAAGGCATGTTTAACTAGAGGTTTCTCATTCTCCCCTAACTAAGATCTGATTTTGCTAAACCCACAAAACAATTCAGTATTTGTCATCTAGTACCACTGTATCTTTCATGTTCTCACAGCTTTATTTGGTGCTGTCATAATTAGACACTGCATTCTTTCTTCACCTCTGCATACTAAAATGCCTAGATCTAGGAGTGCTCTTCTGGATTATGTTTACGGATTTTAAAACACCTCTTTAAACTCCAAATGGTACTTGCTCCTACTTTCAGAAACCAGGATATTATGTCAGGGACATAGATGAAGAAATCCAGCCCTTCAACTCCCTTCTTACAGCGATACTTCCAAGCTTAATGCCTCACTCATGAGCAGCTGTCAATGGGGGGGGAGAAAATGTATGTAGCAGGATTGCATTAGCAGTGCAGAAGTTAAAGATCTTTAAAAATATGGCAAGAAAAAGGAACAACACTGTTTGTCTTGTGGATAAGAGATTCTTGAGTTACAATTAAATATATTTTGGAACACAAGAGCATTTATAGCAAACTTTTATTCAATAGTTTAAAAAGTGTATGGAAATTTCCATGAACAAAGAGTTACTCAAAGGAAAATACTTTCTTTTCCCTCTTAAAAAGTTCTTCTGCAAGAACATCCATTAAATGCATTTACCTACAGTAATCAGTTTTAAAACACGTGGATATTTTTGGATTTTGTGTATATATATATAGTATTCCATAGTTAAGAAACTATTATCCTGAGCAGTGTATGAAGACACCTTATTTAAACTACTTAGTTACAGGACATTTATGTAATTGACAACAAGCACAGAACAATTTATAGACTTTAAACATTTAATGTGCCTTTTCATCCAGGAAGGCAAACGATCACTGTAGGACTGCTGAACACTGCAAGTGTCAATTTGCTATCATGCATTAAGATCTGCACTATAAAGACATGCACAAAACATTTTTGTTGAGTACAGTTTGTTACAATAAACCAAGCTTGTATTCCACCATCCTGTGTGGCTCTCCCATAACCTCACTCTGTGAAGGATCTGAAAAAAAAGAAAAGTTGACAGCATGAGGCTTTTACTCAGCTACAAAGACCAGTAACTATGAACAGTACTTTTTTTTATTTTTCCCCCCTCACTGTAACATTTCAGGCAACAGCTACTTAACTGATTTTTGACAGTGTTGCACAAGTCAGGTCTGTAACTCTTAAGTCTCTATCCAAAGCAGTGATCAAATAACAAATGCACTTATAGTGGAACAGTGTTTCATGAAGAGTGTGTTTGTGAGAGTCCTTAAGTAAAAACAACCTGTTCTGCATAAGCACAGTCTCCTGTAGCCAGAATCTCGAGACAGATTGAGTTTTGTGTTTCGGAGAACTCAAGTCTGACAGAAGCTTTTTCCCCATAGATGCCTCACTTTTTCCAGTGCAATTTCTCTGCAACAATAGGAACTCACTCCCCAGCCCTTCTGTTAGTTGGGACATTCTCCTGGTTTCTCTTCCCCACCTCACAGTTTCACAGAAATTCTATGCCCATAAGGATCTCCAAGATTTCTTCCATTCTGTGAAATATGGATCACGTGAGCTACTGTACTCGAGTACTTGAAGGTTATCAAGGAACATGCAGAAAGCACAAGAAATGCCAGTATGTTTAAAAAAAAAAAATTCAAGGCCAGAAAAAAGGTTGTGAGTACACTTTGGAAGAAACACACCTTTATGGGTGTATCACAGTGTTTTCCTTCCATAAGTAAGGCATATTGATATCTTCAAATCCTCCAGAGACACCAAAATTATCTAATCAAGGCCCAGCTGATAAATAAAACCTTACCAAGAACACTTTTAACCCACTCACTCTTTAGCACTGTATAAATACATAACAGCTTGTTGTGAACAATGGTAATAATCAAATTCCTATAGATCTTGTTTGACATTGCTCTGTCCCCTGAACCACAATAACCTGAAATTCCTTCCCTTGTTCCCTTAAATCCACCTCAGAAAATAATCCCAGATTTACGTCATGCCTCTAGATTCCCCACTTACCCCTCCATTATTTCTCATTTCCTACCTCCCTGGCTCTTTCCATTCTCCAGTCCCACCTCAAAATACCCTCTGCCTCCTCCCATGTCCTTAACAACCGCTTAGAAAGAAACAAGTGGGGTTTTTAAGCTGTTCTTCCAGGTTTACTCTATTCCACACTTAGTAACTGTCAGTCAGTAGCCCATGACACAACTGCAAACTGTTGAGTTAATCTGAGGGAGTCTTCCTTCCCCCTGCCAGGCCTCTGGTTCATTAGTTTGGTATCTCTCCTATAGCCTTTCTTTCTTTTTAAGTACAGACCTTATAAAAAGTTTTGTATCTTTATAACCTCCATCTGTCAAAATCTATACAAGTAGTAAAAAAGTTTCTAGGGAAACAGGCATACAACATAAATGCATAGTCTTCCGCTCCTTTAGAAATCCAGCCTACAAGCAAAATAGCTGCTTGATCATGTCTCATTTCCACACAACTAGCAGCTAAACCACATTCATTTTTCCTTCCCCCTATGCTTCTTTGTATTTTGTGTTTAATTCTCTTATTCTGTAGAGGCAAAGAACTCCACAGTTCCCAAATTCCACCTTTAAATGTTTCCATAACATTCAGAACAGAATGTATTTACCATTAAGAATATCCTCAAAACTGATGCACCCATCATTTCCCCTCAGAGTATCCAGTGCCATGTTTGAGCTGTGAAGAAATGGGAGACGCTGGACCTGTAAGAAGACAGCAAGAGCTCAAGTTTCTGCAAGTCTGAAATTGAAGAGGTTTGTATTTGGACACCTCAGTCAGAAGAGACTGAGAAAAGCAATAGGCAGTCACTTCTTCCTTCAACAATAACGATGAAATAAGAGAACCGCTGGCATACACAGATAGCATAAGCTACCTAACACCACCACCTTCTATGTCTATCTCTGTTTTGAAAAGAAAACGCTTTCACTAGATCTGTAGCTTTTACTGAAGTGCAGCTACTACAGCAAATAGTGTAGAAAAGTAGGAGGTTTTTTCTCCTGTTACCACAGAAAGCTATGGAGGCTCACTGTGACAAACACCCTGAGGTCAGAATAGGGAGATTGACATAGACCCCAGGGTTTGAAAACCACATTCTATGTTTTCGGCATCTCTGGCACAAGCCAGGAATGTAGTGAATGAGCGATACTGATTTTCACATCTAAACATAATCCTCCTTGCTATTAATCTAAATCATCATTATTTCTCTGATCCCCACCAATTCTTTAGCTTCAAGTCCACTCCCAACTACAACCAGCACTCTCTTCTGTACCCTACACCCACTGTATAAGAAAACCAACCAACCAACACAGTGTTAAGTGGTACACACAGCATTCAGATCTTAAATATTCTAAGAATGGTGGACCTATACTTAGAATTGCATTCACTACTAGTAGTGACACTCAGTTATACCATGAACATATTTTACAACCACAAAATTACTACACAACCACATGTTCATGCACAAAAATTGTCAAATACTTCCATAATCACTACTGGTACAACTGTCAGAAGTTCATATCCAGTAAATATTTTAGCAGAGTGAGATTAAACCACAAGAGAAGTTACATATCTAATTTGAAGCTAGGAGTGAAAAACCTTCTAAGCGCCATATTTGCCTCCATACACCGAAGAATACCTGTGGAGACACACTAAGACACCCTCATCTGTCACATTTTCTGCCATGTGCTAACATCAGTTAGGAAAAAGATTTTTCCTCACAAGACAGCTCAGCTAAGATCCAGAGATGTTTTCATACATCCCAACTTCCACATCTTCAGGGCCTGTGATTTCTGCCAGGTTTAGTCCAGCTCAGTGTGGTTCAGTAGCATCTGATCCACTGGAAAGGAGTACAAAATTGTCCCAATTGACTTGGAAAAACAACTCTTAATAGCTTGACAACCTTCAACAAGCCAACAAAGTTTACTATGACCAACGAGCTTTCCATGTTTCCTAAGGGACAAAGTCAGACTCCTTCCAGTTACTCTCCATCCTCAGAGCTAAGGAGATAGACTCAGCTTCCCAACTGAGAGTTAAAACTTTTGAACTTTACTCCCTGTAGACCTCCCCTATCTGATCATACAAGAAAGGCTGCAGAACAATAAGCACATTGGAAATTCTCTGCTTCGGGTTTCACATTACGTCTATATCTATACCCAAATCACTACCTGCCTCACATCCTTAAGTCTCTTTGCCCTAGAGATGCACAGATTCCCTCCTACAAAGGCCACACATTCTACAGAGGAGAGTATTAATTTTAGGAATACCCAGTTCCTCCTGCTTTTCTCTAAAGGTTTACAGGAAGCTAGTCCACAGAAAACCTAGAGCAGTTGCCACTTCACCAAACAACCAATACAAGAACAGCAGCTGAAAGACTTCAGCGTATTGACTGTTATGCAAACTATTAATTGCAATGTTTGTTTGTTTTCTTAAAAACAAAAAAGGCAGTCTAGTGAAAGAGTTTCTTTTGGAAACATAATGAATTTCAACAAAGATAGATGTCTCTTTGAAAGCATGTTTTGAGATAAACGTTTTCCAAGCGGTTTAAGTTATACAAGTCAGATAAAAACACCTACCTGTTTCACTGCTCGGAATTCCATCTGCAGCTTTAAAGGTGCATGGAGTCCTTGAATATTTCTCAGCGTGTCAAAGTTTGTTTTATCTTGATTTAACTGGTACTGTAACAACATTGATTTTTATTTTAGAAAGAAGTTACTTACAAGACCAGCCATAAAAGTCATTTGTGGCATCCTACTTAAATGAACATCCTTATTAAATATTTAAAAATGCAGTGATTCCATCATGTCTCAAATGTACAAGAAAGATAATGATGCAGCAATATTTATTTTATGAAACTGAAATTGATTTTTGCTGGATTTTATTACAATTCAATAGTTGCAAATTTATTTTGTTATTTTTGACTACCAGGACATGTAACACCACCAAGTGGTGTAGTGTTGCACTACTTTACTACACTGTTGTCAGCACAAATTGGAAGCAAAGTCTGGTTTTAAAGTAAGAACACAAACTTGAACGCCACAATTGATGTTACTGCTAGCCATTAAAGAATCTACTTGAAAACACTCAAAGCACTTCTTTTCTGATCAAGCAGAAAGACAGAGTACCACATACACTCCATATGACTCCAAACAGCAAAAGAAAGCTCATTATTTTACCAACTGCTCTAAAATTCATCAAAGGACGATCTATTTAGTAAAAGATGCTTCTAATGAAGAAGTGCTGGCTCAAAAATACTGATGTACATACACTAAAGTCACTTGTGCTTAATGTTAAACTTGAATGATCCAGAATCAAATTTGTCTTTCACAGTAGTGAGTACATGCCTGTAATGTTGACACACTACAACATTGCAAAGGAAAACAAAAAATCAAAATCTCTTATTTTAAAACCTGTACTTAATCACAATGACAAATGCTACCAGTATGAGAATATCATCCTGCTTCTGTGAAGGGATCTCAAAAACTGACAGGAAATCAAAAGTCAGAGGCACAGCACGCATTTTCTCATAACAGCCCATACTTCAAAAAGTTAAAATAGCAGCATATTTGTGTTTCAACCCAAACTTACGATTCTGGTCACTTTATTTTTCCAGTTCTTTAATTTTATAAAGGTAGGTGCCCTTATCTGGTAGCAGAAAGATTTGTTTTTTACTAGCACTACCTGAATAACCTACCATTTATGGCAGTAAAAACAAACTTAGCCTGAGATAGCTATGGTAAGTCTTTTCCCATTCAAATGTACATGAAAATAATTCTTAGATAAACTGGCCACAGACTTACAGAAAAGCAACCAAACAATATGTAGAAAAAACAATTACAAAGTTTCAAATAATTCTGAGGGGATCACCTTGTCCGTTTTAATTATTTCTGTGCTTTTTTTTTTTTTTGCTCTGGCATGCAATCTCTTAATAATGCAGGTTTTCTAAAGCTAGAACAGAGCTAAAAACTAAGTTATAGCAGTCAGCTGTAAGAAAAAAAAATTCAATTGACAAATAGCTCTGAAACATTTATAGTATCTATGAATAAGCTTGTGAAGTTGGTACCACATTAACATCACCCCTTTCACTCAAAGCAACACTGGCTCAAGACAGCACTAGCACTGCTTAGAATTAGAATATATTAGACATTACACGCAGACATCGTCAGATTGATTAGTTCAGCAATTTGGAACATTCTATTCAAATACTGCCTTATTACATCAAATCTTCTGTGCTGACAAAACAGGCACTAGAGGCAAGATTCAGTTCAACCAGCTATTTAGCCAAGGCTGTCAGTCTAGTCTCCCTTTGCCTTCAACTTGAGTCTCCACAGAGACCCTTCAGTGGTTCACTAGTCATGTATAAAGCCAGAGAAGATTGCATACTTACAAGTCAAACGTGTAAAATTTCTAGCCAGAATCAAGGAATTTAATGACAAATATTTATGTGTTCACAAACTGAAAATGAAGATATATGGTAAACCTACAGGCAACATAGGATGATCAACCTTCCTGAACAGTTAGGTGGGGAGCACACATGGCCACAAGAGCTGCATACAAAACTAGCTTCATAACTTTTGGACTACTAGACCTTACTTAGTAGTTGGAAGCCTGACTTGGAAGCCCGCTTACAGACTTGGAGTGAACAGACTCACAGGTGGGAGATTAACATTAAACAAATTTGCCAACAGAGTTACTTATATAAATAAAATGTTACTATTGTTGAACATCTTCATTCTGTTAAAGGCAAGAGAGACTGCTACAAAGCAATCCAAGTAACCACATTGTTAATTTAAATGTCATTGTCATAATTAGTTAAGAGTGAAGATGGTTACGTTTGATGTAACACTTACATTTTTTTCTGACAACTCCAGTGGGTGGCTGGGCGACAATTCATTTTTCACACTTGTAAAGCTAAAAATAAAAGTAAAAAAATTGAACTTCAAATTAATTGAGATATATTTCCAGTTGCGTTCCAAAATTAATCTCCGATACAAACATTAACCCAGAGACACTCAATTAGCACAGTTTGAACTACAAAGAAAACCTTCCCAAACTTAAAAATGAAGCAGTAAATAAGACCTCTAACTACAACTCTACCAGAAGAATTTAAATTTCAGGCATTCTTTTTTGTTTGACAAAACAGAACGATGGTTTTTCTTCCTTGACCATCTTCAGAAACAAAGAAAATATTAATAAACGAAAACATCACAGATTTAATTATGTCCAAGCTGGTACCTGATTTTAGAAGTCTCCAGTCTTTTGCAACTGAATATTGTACGTATCTTTCTCACAGACAAAGTTGTGTTACCCACATTTTAAACGGCACAAATTTGTTTTTGATTTGTTATCCAAGACACGTACATAGTTTTGCACTCAAGTAAAATGAAAAACCCAAACCCACCACATTTACTGTGTTAACTTTACTTTTTGTACCAATGCTGAAATTAACCATTTGACACAGTGCTATAGCACACTCATCTACATACATATTAAAAGTAGCATGTATTTCATTATTATTAATACTTTGCCATCTCTTTTCTGAAGAGTAGTATCACACATACCTAAAAGTCAACATTACCATTATCTACTTCTTGAAATGATGCTTCACACAAACTTCACTCTTGAAAAACAATCTGATTAAATACGTGTACTTTAGGCTATAGCTTTTGTGATGCACCTTTCAAGAATCTTCTTTAAAAAGACAACATTTAAATTATAATTTCTTAATTTCTTCCGGTATTTGAAGTTCAATATTGGTTATGGCAAAATTCAACAAGAAAAAGCAAAGCATACCCTCTACGCAGAAGGTCATGACCTTCACACAGTCCTGAACTTGAAAAGTCAATAATTGGGATACTATCCTTCAACAAAGAAGAAACATCTCTGGGATCCTGAAACAAAACAAAAAAAAACAAAAAAAAGGAAGGATTATTTTAACAGAACCAGACCCCTTTCATATGGGCCATTAGGTCAGACAAATGAAACAAAGTACTCAAAGACATCTTAAACTAATCATGGGCAAGACCTAGACTTTACAATCTCTTAAAAAAATAAAAACAAACAAAAAAACACCACAACAAGAACTCCACAAACCCACACTACATTATAATTCTTTCATAAAGTCTGGTAACAGTTAAAGGTACTGCTAACACACTTTTTGGATGTGATTGAAACACCTAAATTCACAATTATCCCTTGTTCATTCCCACCCCAGGCTGCAGGGACAGAAAGGAAGAAGGCAGGTCATGCTCAGCTGACAGAACAGAAAGGAACATGTCTGAGCATTGCTTCATTTATTTCAATACAGACACAACCAAGAAAGATCAAATTGATTTTATCCATGGTTTAAGGCTGCCATAAAGAGGACAAGGTGTATTCAAGTGGTCTAGTACATCAGTTAACTGAAAGAGCAGAGAAAAAAAAATAATTTGTAGCAGAAGATCAGAAAAACACAAACATACTAAGTAAAGCCATCTTAACCCAGACCACTAATATCATGCTAACCTGCCCAATTTTATTGTAGTGATTTTAGGACTGTTCAAAAAAAATTGCTCCACTAATAGGCCAACGTATAATAAACTCTGGAAGGTGACAGCTCAGTGCAGGAGTTTCTTCCAGCAGCACTGGCAGATCCAACAGAAAATTATTGCTTACAGTTCGGGGTTTCTTTTGTACTAACACATTAACTAGAAATAACTTAACAGCTATTAAAACACGCCGAAGTACTCGTTATTACACGCATACAATGCTCTGCCCAACTAACATTCTCAACACTGAGACCTTTCTGAGACTGCTATAAGTCAACGTATTACAGAGATACACTACCTGGAAGCTGCCACAAGATCAAAGCGGAAGTCAAATACGAGGAGAAAACCATGAAATGCTCTCCAAAAGTAACACCGGTACCTTGTCCGTCACACACCACCGGCACCCACCACAGAGGTCAGGGGCAGGCCCTCCCTCCGCAGGAGGCCGGGAACGATCGGGTCCCTCGGCCTCCCCGTCCCTCCCGCTCCTAGGAGAAGGGTTTTAACGGCAGCCGGGCACCCTCCACGCCTCCGCGGCCCCAAGCGCCCGTGAAGATGCCCACGGAGACGGACCGGCCCAGGAGACAGCGGGGAAACGAGGGACAGCTCCCCTCGGTGAGGGCCCGCCATGGCTGTGCCGGCCCCCCGTGACTCAGCACAGCCCCACCGCCCCTCTGCCCAACAGCTGCGGCCCACGGGGTGCCCCAGCCCCAAAGCAGGGGACAAAGGCAGACAGACGCGCACAGGCCACAGCGACCCAGGCCCCCTCACCGCGGAGCCACGGCCGCCAGCCCCCACTCACCATCTTGTCCGCACACTAACGGCCACTTCCGCCTCCGCGCTTCCGGCTCCGCCCCTGGCGTGTTGCGTCAGACGCAAGGGGGGAGAGGCGGGGCCTCGGGGGCTGCCTGGGTCGGTGTGAGGGGAGGGGCTTCCCTGCGCGGTTGGGCGTACCTGCCCTGAGGGCTGCTGCTCGCAGGGTTATGCTAATGCCCACAACACCCAGGTGCTCCGGTACCGCTCTGGTCCCAAGAAGGTGCTGGGGTTGGCCAGGTGGCTTCCAACACTAGGTCAGGGCGGCCATGTTGTGGTGTGAGGCGCGGGGCGCTTTCCTTCCTCAAACCCCTTTTCTCTTCCACTAGGCTGTAGGCTGCAAAAGCAAAGAGGTTGGGTTGATAGCCCAATGGACAGGCTGAGAGAGCTGGGGCTGTTCAGCCTGGAGAAGAGAAGGCTCCGGGGAGACCTGATAGCAGCCTTTCAGCATCTGAAGGGAGCTACAGGAGAGCTGGGGAGGGACTCTGTCAGGAAGTGTAGTGACAGGACGAGGGGGAATGGCTTTAAATTGGAAGAGGGGAGATTTAGGTTAGATCTTAGGAAGAAGCTCTTTCCTGTGAGGGTGGTGAGGCACTGGAACAGGTTGCCCTGAGAAGTTGTTGATGCTCCATCCCTGGAAGTGTTCAAGGCCAGGCTGGATGGGGCTTTGAGCAACCTGCTCTAGGGCGAGGTGTCCCTGCCCATGGCAGGGGGGTTGGAACTTGATGATCTTTGAGGTCCCTTCCAACTCTAACTGTTCTATGATTCTATGACAGCATGAGGTAGCAAAATGAGGCGACAGTGCTCCCTGAGGTAAAGATGGCCTCAGGCACTGGGCCACCCACAGAGCCTGCCTGGGCAACGAGATACTGGGGACCACAGGCAGCCCTTGGGATCCTGGTAGTCTGTCAGTGACCAACACGGACGGGCCTGTAGTATGTTAACGTTTGGAAATTACTTTTGAGAATGGTGGGTAGATACTCGGTAGGCAGGGCACATGGCAGGGGGGTTGGAACTTGATGATCTTTAAGATCCCTTCCAATTCTAAACATTCTATGATTCTGTGATATTAATAGCAATAATAACGGTTAATATTAGCTAGCACTCAAAGAAATTTGAAAACTTCAACAGTCATGAGGAGGTTTTCTGCAGATTTCAATGCATATCTCCAGATGTGTGTCTGGCTTATCTATTTCACACATTTCTTCTGAGACCTGTAGCTCGAATTTGCCCCAAATTGTCCTGATGCTACAAATTTTGTGCATGGCCATTAAACATGAAATCTGACATAGAAAGTTAAATTTAAATGGGAATTTTATGTATGTCTTAATGGTACACAGCTTTGGAAAAAAATAATGAAAAATTTACATGCTTTATACACCATTTTCCCCTTTCTTAGGCAGAATCAGTTCACCATTTAAAATAAAAGAAAAACATTTTCAACAAAAGTTCTGTCCCTTTGTATTCAGGTCTTAGGCTTGGAGCAAAGACTTCAAAAGAACGAGAATGGAAGACTGGGGGTTTTAAACCATTTTTAGGAAAACGGGTACCACAAAGGTTTCTCTGATCTTATAATTATAATTGGTACTCGGATATTGCGGTGCTGGGTTCATTATTATAGAATAGATGTGAATACAAAACCCAAGTTCCTGTTTAACTGCAGCTTACAGAAAAAGCGAGGTTTGTCATTAAATGTATTTATTTATTGACAGAGTTTGTTGGTCAGGATATGACTGTAGAGATGAAACATCTAATTTTCAAAGTCATTCTCGCAGGACACAGACAGGATGCAATCACTCCATGTACATTTTTGACATCACTGCAATCCACAGTCTAGGCTGAATAACATTAAAGAACATACAGTGCAAGAAAGATCTGGTTTTCCTTTAAAGGCTTTCACGCTAAGGAAAACTTCCAGACATAAACACAAATCACACACACACTTTCTCATCAAATTACCAAGTATTTTAAATAATTTTTAAATAAGTTCCCGCTCTACTCTGCACTCCTGAGAGCCCACCTGGAGTACTGTGTCCAGCTCTGGAATCCTCAACATAGAAAGGACATCGAACTGTTGGAACAGGTCCAGTGTAGGGCCGCCAAGATGATCAGAGGGATGGAGCACCTCTCCTATGAGGACAGGCTGAGAGAGCTGGGGCTGTTTAGCCTGGAGAAGAGAAGGCTCCGGAGAGACCACATCCCTGGAAATGTTCAAGGCCAGGCTGGATGGGGCTTTGAGCAACCTGCTCTAGTGGGAGGTGTCCCTGCCCATGGCAGGGGGGTTGGAACTCAATCATCTTTAAGGTCCCTTCCAACTCTAACCATTCTATGATTCTATAAACTGGAGCAAGGCTTAATTTCTTTCACAACCAACTTTGTTTTAATTATCTTACCGGGAGCGTCTGAATTGTGTGTGATTGGAGTAGTATCTCATTCCTCTGAGTGGTCCTGCTGCAAGATAAGTGGAGTTACACGAGCAGCTGTCTGACTGACCAAACCTTTGATCAGTCAAAGCGGTGAGTGCTTCAGCTGCTCAGAAGTAGTAGGTACGGCTGCCCTCTGCATTGCAGATGATTTCAAGGCTTCTCCCAGCCCCAGGATCAGCAGAGCGCAGACAGCAGCCCACAGGCACTGCTGCAGGCACTGCAGACACAGCAACCCCAGCAGTCAGGGCCCTGAGAGCTGAAGTTTGCCTGCCAGGGAGTGTTGCTGGCCTGCAGGTCTGGATAGCCTGGCTCAAGGCATCTTCCAGGCTAATGGTAACAGGGTGGGAAGTGGGATGCAGTGGCTGTGGTTGCTACAGGCGCTGTTTGTGTATGTAGACACTCTAAAGTTAGTGTGAAAATAACTACCACTCCTCCAAAATGATTACTTCTGTAAAGTTATGATGATGAATTTCACATGTTGCTTTTAAAGATAACCTGCAAATTATTATTTTTTTTAAGAATTTTTTTTTCATCATGCTGTGTGGAGAAGGTCTGAAAGGTATGAGTGTTTTAAATATTTTCCGGATGTTTTTTACCTCAGCATTTTTGGAATGTCAAATCTGGTCTTTTTGGTTTAGCTGGGGGACTTCACTGAGGTTTCGAGCGATCTTTAGACCATGGATTCTTTTATCTTTTAGAAATGAAGAAAGTGTTTACTCTTTTGAAAAAGCCCATACTGTTTGAAATGCTCTTTTAGCAGTTAAATTGGTATTAACAAACATGAAACCTCATTAAACAAAGTTTTAGACAGCCTGACTTAAAGCAAATTCCTGCTTCAATTACTTTGCTTTTTCTTGACTGGATCCCAGCATGGCCTCATTTCATGGGAGCTCTCCCCTTGAAGCCTTGGGAAGAAACTTCCCCTGTGACTTTCCCTATGGACTCAAAACTTGTCATGACAGAGGTACAGCATGGCTGGTGGGGCAAAGGCTGCCACGTACCAACCTCCTCTGCCCACAGAGGAGGAGATCTGCAGAAGCCAGCTCTTTTCTGGGAATTGTCCTGCTGTGTTAAAGCAGGTTTTGAGCTAATATATCCTGCCTTTCCACTAAATTTAATGGTACTTTTTACTACTCCCATTCCCAGAGCTTTTTTGTGTAGAGGGGGATGGACGATAGACATACCCATTGGTTTGCACCATCAGTCCTGCTTAATAATTGCAAAAGGAGTATGTTTTTGTGACATGCCTTTGTGTCCATGGTTTTTAATATCGATGCAGCTTTGTCGCTTTTCAAAATACAATTCCTTTGACATATCAGTGGGCAATCAGTTCTGAGTACGTGAACCTCTATGAGAATAAAACCCTTATCCTGTGGGACTGGGAAACTCTTTCACTGGTTTCTGTCAACAGCCAGTTATAACCTGTTAAAGTGAAAGTACTTTTTATTTGTTTTTAATCAAATCAAATAAACACGTTTTCTTTGATGTTTAAGAAGCCCTTTCTTGTTAACTTGCTTTATACTTTTATGTTTTGGCATTCATTGTAAATCTAATTATTTAAAAAGTTATTTTGTTTTAAATTATTAAACCTTTTCTGAATTTAAGATAAACAGGGGCATGTTTTGTTAAAGATTAAAAATAAATTTCACACAAAACTGCAAAACGTAGCAAAGATAATAATGTGTAGGCGTCAGAGTGTTCCAAAACAAGACTCTCTGGGGGCTCTTCTGAACACGCGGCTACGTTAAAACCATGTTCTGAAAAGGCTCAGGAAACCCCTGACTCTAACCCACCCTTTCCTGAAGCTGGTGAAAGTATTTAGAAACAAAGTTACTGTTGCAGGGAGAGGGAAAAAAAAAAAGAAAAAAAAAAAGAAAAAAAAAAAAAAATCCTACATATTGCCAAAGCAGATTATTTTTTCCTGTTTGTTTACCAGCAAACTCTACAGCTTGTTGGACTTTCTTGGGTCAAAACTTGCCCATCCTCATCATTCAAACACAGCAAGCAATCCAGCAGATGACTGAAAAATGACCATTGTTATCTCTCCATGAATGTAAACATTTTTAACGTGCTGCAGCATCCAGTGGGGAAATAATACGACTATTCCCTCGTTTCGTTGTTTCATTTATAAGCCATTAGCTCATTTGAAGTGAAAAGAGAAGTGTATCAGTAGAAGTTCTTACTTTAGTAAGTCAAACAAGGGACGCAGGTTGTTACGTACTTGGGATAGAAAGAGGTCCCTGTTGTCTTGAAGTGATGATTTATTATGCAGCTTGTCGGTGCTTTTGTAAGTCTCGGATGGGTATCTGTACTCTCTTTATTTGTGGTAGTCCGTTGTTCGGGCTCTGGGAAACCCGGGCTTCTCTTCTCCGCATTCCCTTCGTGGAGTCAGAGAAGCAGGAGGCTGTAATTTGGGGAGCCAGTCGCCAGGGGCTGCTCAGTAGCCAAACACCCTGAACCTGCCTTCCTCCTCAGCCCTTGCCAGCTGCCCCTCTTCAGTCTGTCCTGGGACTTCGAAGCTTGTGGCCGATTTTGAGCGCTATTATTTTCTCGTCACTTGTGATGCTATGAGAATTACGAAAAAACAGGGTTGAAAGATAAAGAGCAATGTATATGCAACAGTTGAAGCTGGATGCACAGTACCTGGGGCAACGCTGGTAGGAGTATTTCCCTATTAATGGCTGAAGAGCTATTTTCAGTAAATTGGTTACCTCCCTGTGACCATATAATTCTTAAACTAATCCTTCAGCCTGAGTACAATGTTTAACCTATCCAGTGTTCGTGCAGTCAGGATCTCACTGCTCCATAAACCCTTTCTTTTGGCACCGAAACCAAGTCCCTCATGAGAATTCACACAATAAAAAAAAATACATTATTATCTTCCCCCTTAGCTGGGAGTGATTTGCCTCCCACAGGCATAACCACTCTGCACATATAGGTGAGACTAAGAGCACGTTTCCTGTAAGAGTGTCTTCCTAAGGGAAACCTTGAAAATAATTAATAGTAGTCACAGCTGAAAGAATTGAATGGAACATTACTTCCCATTCCTGCTACTGTGCAGGAAAAAAAAAAAAAAAAGACCCAAGAGTTTGCCAAAATGCCTAGCAGCAAAACGGGAGTCTGGGGCTGCTCTGACTCATAACCATATCCATTAAGCAGCAAGATAATCTGAAGTTACCTTAATTTCCTTTTACAGCTGAAGTAATAACCAAACTGAAAAGTTGGCATTTTGCACAGAAAACAGACATTTTCAGCAAAAATATGTATGCATCACTAAAAATAGTTTCTTTTCCTGCTAAGAAACTGTCAACAGGAATTTTTCTCCGTGTGAGTTTTCTGTCATTTTAAAAACAAAACCATGACAAAGTTTCTGATCCAGCCACAGTGTGCTGCTTAAGAATGCTGCCATTAATCACACGGATGGCACGGTGGTGGCTGGCTTAGAAATAGTTAAGGCTCACATCTTCAAGGGTAATTACGTGTTGAACTCGGGATGTGAGCCGTCCTGCCTAGATTCAGCCAGCAAAATCAGACGTGGGTCTAGAGCCTCCTGAATTTTGGCCAAGCTTGGGCTTAGGTTTAACTCTGATGACTCATTTTCGATAGAAAAGGTTGCTCACATGTGGGTAAACAGAAACTGTAGCTTACAGCAAGCACTTGTATGCAGCCCCTGACGCTTGTAGAGAGCTCACCTGAATTTCAGAGGGTTCCCAAGGAGTGGACATCACTGAGTCAAGGCTGGAGCCAAACAGCAACGTTGTTTTTATACAGGAGGACTATTACAGTTTTTCTTCAGGAAAAGCTTTTATGCAATTCAATGCTAGTATATCATAAAGGGTGTTGGCAGTTAATTAATTGTTTCTATGGAGAAAAATGATCTATTATGAATTTTATTTTTGTTCATATTTCTGGAAAGTATGATTATACATTTTCCATAGATTATTTTATTCATACTTCCTTACTGTAGGCTTTCTTCACAATGGACTTAACTTTTTGTACTGTTTATATTGCACCTCTTAATTCTGAGTCTCTACAGCTACCTGTTTTACGACGTGAATTACTTTGTTGCTATATCTCTCATACTAGCAGCTTAAACCATGTTCTTATGCTCAGGTTTATTGTTGAAATGTGCGGATAGTGCTGCTGGAACTTTATTTTACACTGAGCTTTCCTGTTCAGTTTATATAGAATCATTAGGAAATGCCTGTGACAAAAATTGTCCATGAATTCAAACAGTGGCAGCCCTGTACTTAATAAGTAAAGAATGTTGGAGCAGATAGCCCCTACAAGTTTATTGGCACAAAGTTATCGAAGCACATACCATTACAGTGTTGTAGAGGTTGTTTAACAAATTGAACTAAAACTAAGGAAAAAGAAAACAAATTAAGTTAATAACATCAGGCAAATTCTCTATATTTAGTTTCCAAAGAAATTACAAACTCCATTTTTTTTGTAATAGGAGATTGTGAGTTGGATTCAGAGTGACTTTCCAGGTTAAAAAGAAAAAAAGAAGGAAAAAAAAAAAGCAAATATTTTGAAGTGTTAGACTTAGGCTGGAACAAAGACGATGCAAATGAACTGTGAAAACTTGTGTGGTTTCTTCTTCAGAAGGACTTTTTTAAGTTGTAAAAGATTACCGGAAAAACAAACCCCAAGCCGTTTATTCAAAGGAGCAAACAGTCCTGAAAGGGTTTGGGAAATATATACAGTGGACATTTCAAGAGAGACTGTCATATCCTCCTCTCAGAGTAAATTTGTGTGAATACCTTTGTGGTGGAGGATCAGAGTGGGCAGATCAAAGTAATATACGGGCTCAAGGGAGATGAGGAGGGGGAAGGGAGGTTGACATAGGAACGCATTTGGATTCAAGGGCTCCTCTTGGCTCACTGAGTGCTGTTCACTGCTGTTACAAAGAGCCATGCTATGTAATTATTTTCATTACATCTTGATAAACTTGCATATTAAGTTAACTTGATCCCGTTCCTCTTCCTTCTTCCTCGACTGTTCTTATTCTGGGCAGTTGTGCTGGACCCTCACTCCTCTGGTCATGATGCAACTTCATGTCTAGGCAGAAATAATTTACAACCAGTTTATGCGTATTTGTTCTGGTAGCTGTTCTGGCTTTTAGCCTACGTGGTTCTTACCACATGAAACCTCCAGACCACCTATGATAATCCCAGTAATCATTCCCAGAACGTGTTTTAATTTCACTTTTCTTGAACATGAGTGGTCAGAATTCTGTAGAGTGCTTCAGATGAGGTCACACCAGTGCCTACATGGCTGCAGTAATACAGTTCTTCTCATACAGGATCATATATGCTTCTTTTCATAAGCTTCATAGGCTACTGTCAGGCTTTATCTTTGCCAGAGATCTTTAATTGGCAAGCTCCTAGTTTGCTGCGGAAAGTCTTGTTCTTAATCTCTACTCAATGACATTGTTTTATTCTGTTACACTTTTATTATTCTAATGTAATCCACATGTGTTTAGTCTGATGTTCCTCTGGTTTGAGACCTCCTGACTTTCTGGGCTACTGTTAACTTTAATTAGTATATTCCTACTTCTTGTTGGACCATCAGTTATGGAAATATTAAATAAGACTAGTCCTAAAAACAGTCCCTGAGGAAGTCCAATATATCCTGAATCACACCATTTCAAGGCACTTTATTATAGTCTCCTATCTGAGTAATATTTTATTCAAATTTCAGTCCTATCAGTAACACTTTTCTTCTCCATCTTAAGCAATATTTTTCCTTGTGACATTGTATCAAATACTAAACTAAAATTATGGTAGATGAGAGCTGTACTTGACTATTTTTGAAACCTCCTTTACACAAAAAGGGTATTATATTACTTTGATACAGCCTTCTCTTAGAAAATAAAATTTTCAATTTATTATTTCCAATTATCCAATGCCTAATTACTCTCTCCTTCAAAGTTTGTTTGCAAATTATGCATTTTGTTATTATCAGATCGTTGACTTTCACAGTTACCTAGAATGCCCTTTCCTTCTCTTTTTTAAATACAGCTCCTAGGTCTGCCGCTAGCCAATGTATAGAACCAATACAAATTTGTGAGACATTGAAAGTCCTTATTGTAAGATTTGTGATTGCTGTGCTGGTTCTTTGAGTATCGAAGAATGAAGATTACCTAGATGATTAAATCTAGGCCGTTCAGCTTTTTTTTTATTTCACTTTGGAAATAACATTACCAATTCTACAGGTTATTTCAAAATTACTATACAGCCTTGCTAACATGTTGCACCTTCTCAGTCTGCTTGAAAACAGAGGCAGAATACTCATTGAGGGGGCTCTGCTCTAAATAGAAATTGGATCTACACCAGATCTCATGAACAGCTATATCTGCATTAAAACTATGATTATTTTTTTTTCCAAATCTCTTTTCCCTCTAGATTCCTTATAAATCTCATTGTAGTAAAAGCTGTAACTTCTATTTCAGAATAGCGTGCTGTGTGTCCTAAAAAGATGAAAAAAAATGCTTTGAAAAGGAGAGGAAGGAAGAGTGTCTGGAGCCTTCTCCTCTGGGATATTTCTGTCTAAAGACCATAAATAAGGATCATGCCCTAAAAGGTGTACTGTATTGCAGCTTCTCAGTGCACAAAATTTGACTGAGGGAGATCAGAATTTTTATAGTCACAGGGTGACACGTGGATCCGCTCTGTGTTTAAAAGAAACAACTGAATTTTCATTATATGCTGAGAACTAGCATTGGGATGGGGTGGTAAGATGTTTCAACTATTCTCTCCCTCAGAAGGGGAGATATTTCTGAATATGCTTATATTCTTTCTTAATTCACAACCCTTTTTTGAACACAAGACAAAACCAGCAGGCTTCGCATGCAGCAACTATGCAGAGACAATAATTACTTTGTACTGGTGTTAACCACAAAATTCTTGAAACAAAACATGCAGTGTGTTTCCAAAGCTCTATACATCAGCACTTTCCCACTCTTTAAATAAAGATTATAGCCTTCAGGTGTACTTTAGCATTTTACATTACCCATATTTAGCTCTGCCTGTCAAATTTTGTTTATTCCTTGAAGTATTCCTCAGAACCACACTAAGACATGCACTTCTGCACTTTTCCTAGGTGATTTTCAGACAGACTAAAAATTGCACCTTGTCTTTGAGATATATACCCAAAAATCTACTAAATGGAGACCAACAATTTTAATTAAAAATCTCAGCTAGCTTCTTAGCAATCTGGCAACCAGAGGCTAATGCATTAATCCACTATTCTCTTTCAATGCGACGTTTCCCCACGCTTTTTCTGGCAGTTTTTCTTAAAAGCTTGTGAAGTTATCGCAGAATCCAGAATTGTCAGAGTTGAAAGGGACCTCTAGAGATCTTCTCCTTAGAGATCTAATCCTTTGTTTCAGATCCAATGGGTTGTGAGCTCATGCTTTCTTTAGTCTAGTGACAGATATTATGGAAAAAAATCTGCTGTTAGCTGATATCTTCAACTGCTCTGCTTCCAGCCACAGCTCACACATGTTGTGGGGACTGATAACTTTCTGAGTTTGCTATTGCTGCGGTTTCCAGAAAAGTTGCCCCAGATTCCAGAAGAAGAAGAGAATTCCTCTGAATGAAGATTACAGAGATAAGGAGCATGAAATGATGTGTTTGGCCTTCATTCTAGGTACGCTTATCTGTTATTAACCACTGTCTGGCATATTTGAACATAATAAGAGGTGAGTGGTAGGTGATAAGAAAGAGAAGAGCAGATTTCAGGATTATTTCTCTGTTCAAAGGATTTCACTCCTGTCCTCCCTCTTGAAGATCACAAACTACTGAGTTGTGATAATACATTAGTCTTCGTAATATTGCTGAAATAATTCTATCATTTGGAAAATGACGGAGAAAGAAACTCAACTCAATAAATTTATTGAGAAGTTAAATGCTACAGTGGAAGCCATTGAAAAAAACTCCTCGAACCTGTATCTGTGCTTATTCACAATAAGATGATAAAGAGTATTGCTGTCTTATAGTCAAAGGGAGGATGTTATGTGCTTACTTACTGGAATATGAGGGCTAAAAACCAGTTTTCCATTGCCTACCTCTTACATACTCTCCTTGCTTTTCTGAGAGTTTTCCTGTAGCAAAATGTAACTTGCTGACTTTGCAAAATACATTATTAAAGTTTTGGAAAAGCCTTCCTATTCTCTATTTGAATTCTGTGAATGTGACAGCACCAACTCTTCCCTGAAACTTTGAGAGTCCAGAGAGTCAGTGTCTAAGCATGGAGTCATGACACCTCATTGGGAAATCCCCCTTCGTTATCAGGTTATCTCCATAGTCTCTTACTTTCTTTGTTTTTTCCTGAGCAAAGAGCCTTTTGCTTCTGTTCAAATGCATGTTTGGCCTTGGTTTTCCTCCTTACTAGGAGTGAAATCCATATTACAGGTGTATTTTACAAGGTTGCTTTTTTTTTTTTTTAAAGCACGAGAGAAGCAAAAGAGGAAAACAATAAAGACATAAAATAAAGCATTTGCTTCTTGCCATCTAGGTGAAGATTGTACAAAGACTCATTTATAACAGGCTATGAGCCTTAATTACAAAGTTTATAGGTAGGTAATGTTTAGTCCTCACATAGCAGCCTCTTCCTTCCTCTCTAGATCGCTGTTCCTTGGAGCTCACAACGTGTCTGTATTTTCCTAAAAAATCAGTGCATCTTCCTCTCCAGGAAGTGGCTTGTTCTTTTATAGCAAAGCCAATCTTTGTCCTCTTTAAAGGCCATATATCCTCTGCTGTCTAGGGACAACACCCCTGAACACATCTGTCTAGACATACTAGAGCCTGCCTTCCCTCTTCCTATACTGAAAGACTGATATTCCCTTAAAACAGACTTTACAGCAAACTTTGTGTATCCATGCAGAAGCAGAACCGTGATTTTGAAGGGTATTCGTCCTTAAACACAGTTGTTTCCATAAACATGCCTGAAATATGAACCATAATTTTTCATAAGTAAGCCTGTATGGGTCACTTCTCATTCGTTCTTTCCCATGCTTACAAACCAAACCAAAACAAAATACATCATAGTATTTTTTGAGTAAGCTGGACCCTAACATTTTAAAAATAAAGGACAACCTATTAGTTCCCTGTTGATTCTTTGTGGTCCACTGGTAGGGAATGTGGGGTGTCCTATAAATGTTATTTGATAAAAGCTGAGGCTAGGCACCCTGCTGTTCTTAAGGATCATGCTGAGACAAACTGCTGGTAGGATATGCAAGACAGCAGATTTGTTTATCCTTATTTCTCCGCTCACATCCCTGAGCACACATGGCTGCTGTTTTTGTTTTGACTAATTTTGACTTTTTTAAATGTGAGAAAAGTGGTTAAAGTGATGTAATGCCTGTCTGAAGCTGGGATGCGTGTGAAAGAGTGGAAATGCTGACAGGCCTCTGACTGAAGCAGTGTGAATAGCTGTCCTCCAGGGCTGGATGCTCTCCTGCCCTCCTTGTCCCATTCACTGCATTGTTCTTGGGAGGAGAAAACCAGGCAGCAGTGGCTTAAGGAAGCCCACACACTTTATACATACTGGTTCAATGGGATTGCCCAAGACCTTGTAGCAGCCCAGAATCTGATAAAAAGCTAAAGGGATACATTTTTCTTATCTACTTGAGTCTACCTTATGATTTTCCCAAGACCAAATCCATATGAGTTTTAAGCATTTTAAATTACATCCCATTATTAAGATCTGCCAGCAACGGCAACGGATTTTGATCTTTTTTACTCCAGCACCTTCCTTATCCTTGAATGCATAGATGCTGCTGGTTCCTTAAGCTTTAAGTCGTTTCCTTCCCATGCAAGTTTTCTCTGTTACACACCAAAAAGATTTTGCTCATTGATATTTGTATTAGTGTAAAATATGCAAGCATCCTGATACTGGACAAGGGTCACATTGTGCTGTGTGATGTACGTAGAGAGAATGAACATCTAATTTCTACTGTAACAGGTTTACAGTCCAATCATGAGAAAAGAGGTAAAGTTTGTAGACCAGTCTTACAGCATTTAATCTTTTTTGTGTGGTAGCTGAGTGATGTGGATTTAAAATGCCCTAGACTTAGACTAAGATGCCTTTGGGGATATAGACGCATGCTCTTTAGACTGTAAGTAAAACTGTTGTAGAACACATGTACATCATGTTTACACTAATTAGATTAAGTTAGGCTAACTGTAATTCCAGGAAGAATGTCAAAGTGGAAGACATCGGAAGAGAGACCTGAGAGGGGACTTTCTGGAAGCATGGTTAGGAAAACAGACATGGCAGCAGATAATAAATTGGTAAATCAATTTGCTTTTTGTAGAACTCAATACTTTTATATAAATGATAAAGTAGCTGGATAAGGGTTTTTTTTCTCAAAGATGGATTTTTATATTTTACTGAACGCAGGCAGAGGTTCACTTTTGCTTCACTTGTATATTGCTTCACCTACTGCCTCACGCCTGGAGAGGTAATAATCACAATGGGATGTGTGGAAAGCACAGGCAGACAGACCTCCAGTTTTAAACACAGGATATAGTATCTACTAAACATCATATGGAAGAAGTCATGTCATTTTTGTAGTGATACTGTCATCCAAAGAGTGCAGAGCAAAGTGAAGAGTATAAGGGATTTGTGCTGTTTAAAGAATTATCAAAGATCTCTGTGAATGTAAGCAGTCAATGTACTTCTCCTAGGACAATTCCAAAGATATTTTTCAAAGATATTTTTCCCAACCGTCATTCATATTTAACCCAAGTTTAATTTGAACCATTTGTTTTTTCATCCAGAAGTTTATTTCTTGGAAGTCATTGGGGCAACTTTCTGATCGTAATCTTTTTTTTTTTTTTTTTTTTAATATGGAAATTACAATGTGGGTTGGTCAATGTATTATTGTCAACAGTCAAAAAAACCCACCAACCCTCACTAAGTGTAATTAATGAGAGATTGAAGAAAAGAAACTTCCGTCTTTCTCCTTCTTCCATTCTGATTAATGCTGCATTTGAGGGCTTCTAGCATGAGGAAGCAGTTTTGCATCATAGCTTCCTGGGTGATATTCATCTAACCAAGTGCAGATGTCTACATGAGAGACGCCTACCCTGGAGCTAAACCTTCCCACTTTGCTGTCAGTGACGCCCGTATGGCACAGTTTGTCCTTCACTAGGATGCATGACTCAGAACTTAAGGAGATGAGTCCTCTTCTTTACCCTATTGGAATCCACTTGTGAACTTTATTTTAGTCTTACTTGAAGGACTCACAAGTCTCTAAGTATTAATGGATTTATCCTGTTACTTAATAAGTCAGCAGCTGATTTATAGTGAGATTAAGTTATTTGCCCCAAATCACAACAGTTCCTATAAAAAAATGTTGGAAATGACGAACAGTCTCCTTGGTTCCGATCTGGCAGACTAGACAGAACATCCTTCCCCTCTTCAAGAATTTTTCGAGCTATATATAGGCACTTATCTCCACATCATTCAGCTATATTTATTTCTTTATTCCGTTTCAGGAATAATTCAAACACATGCTTAAATGGCACTGAAACTAAACTGGATTTCATCATCTGGTTTAAATGTTTCCCCACATTGTGTTCATGTCATGATCTTGTAAATTATATAGTAATTTTGCTTGGACGGGATCTTAGGACCTCATCTGGTCTACACTCACTCCCCCACTGAAAATGGGATCCGCTTTGAAATTGCATCATGTTGCTCAGGGCCTTGATAATCCTTGAGGATGAGGATTCCTCAACAGCCTCTTTGCTCACCAGAGCACCTCATCGGGAAGGCTTTTTTCCTTATATCTAATAAGAGCTCCCCACCTTGCAATTTGCCTCTCCAAGAAGAATCTGTTTTCTGTAACCATTCATTAATTAATTGAACACAACAATCGATCCTTCCTTAGGCTTCTGTTCTCCAAACTGAATAAATCCAGTTATCTCACTTTCGCCTCCTGCGTCATGTAGCCCTTCCACTTATATGTTTTGGTCGCCTTTCTGCTGGTCTTGCCCATTTGTCTGTCTCTTTGTGCTGAAGATCCCCAAACTGAGCGGACTGGTTCAGATTTATCTTATAAATGCCAAACATATGGGGAAAAACACTTTCCTCAGTGTCCTGGAAATGCTGTCATTAATGCAGTACATGGTTATCATTCAGTGCTGCAAAAGAATACTGCTGCAAAGCAGGTGATACAGAAGAGCAAGCATATATCACAAGTACCACACACGTCCTGCTTTTATTCATATCCATATGAGATCATTTCTTTTTGTTGCCTGAGGGATGTCTTCCAGCCACGGGCAAGAAGAAATCCAGAATGGGAAAATTCCACAAATTCAGCAAACACTGACTTGCCTGTGAACTTTGATTCCAAAACCTTTTTGGGTTTCAAAATTGTATTTGATTACTTTTGCTTTAGTTTGTCACAGCTTAGTACAACATACTATCTTAATGTATGTTTTCCAAGTGTCTTCACTGTGCAGCAAATTGTTCTCAGTGCAAAACTGTCTTGCCCTTGTAAGCTTGTTAGCATTCATGAATGGTGGTGAATGCTCTTGGGAGAGGGCTGTGCTCAATGGAATTTTGGCAAACTCAAGTACTCCTAAGTTGTGTTGTACCCTACTTTGCATTTAGGGGTTCACACCAGGAAAAAAGCGTGCCTTCATGATGAAGTTTCTATTCTGAGTGATACAGCTTAAGTTTGTCAGATTAAAGGTTCTGAGTACAAGACCAAGCCACAAAATCAATCAGGAAGTATGCTATTAGTCTCTTTACGTAGGTGCTTCAACCTCTCTTAAATTAAAAGCTACAGGAAAAAAAAACAGAAAGGAGAAAACAGGAGAATACTCGAAGACGTTAAGACTAACAGAAATGTGTTTATAGTGTTTTTTTAAAAACTAATCAGACACCCTGGTGGACAAATTCCAAGCAGTGTTTTGATCCTTGACCACCGGAGCTTAAACAGAGCTGCCCGGTCTGTATCGATGTATAGAAAACCTGTGTCTGTGCCCATCCTTGTCTTCTCAGGAAGAGGCAGTGTCTTCAGTCACAAGTGCAGAGAATTCACTTGTCTACTCAAGTATCTATCACACCAGCACTGTTGTCCACTTCCTTCCTCCTTGCATTACCTAACTTTCAAGTGAGCATACGTAGTCCTAAATCTAAAGTGTTTTTTTCTATCAGTATATTTCAGTGAGAGTCTTGGACTTTTCCAGTTTTGGGATCTGGGAATTCATACGAGTTACGACCTGACTTCATGTTAGAGCAAGACTTTGTAGCCATCTAATCCTCCTGCTGTGCCCTCAGTTTGCTGGGTAGGACAGATAGGACTCCATGCAGTGGAGACGCGCATCTTCCAACAGCTGTGGATAAGTGGGAGATGGAAAGCACTGAGCTGGGCAGGCACACTGCCAAGCACATCTGCCCTGTGTTTTGCACATACCCTTTGATATTACCTGCAATCCTACAACTGGACAATGCCGAAACATGTCCTAATAAGCTGTACTATGTTCCATACTCTCACTGAATTCCTGTCTAGTATGTAAGAGCTTCTCCTAAATCAACCTGTAAAGAGCTTCTCCTAAATCACTCTGCACAGACTGGAGTGACACATACTCCACTAAGTTTCTACCATTAACTACTGTTTTTATCACTTAAGTGAAGTTCCTTCTCTTTTGGATGACTTGGCAAACATTTAAGGCTCTCTCAGATGTTTAATATTTGTCTTTTCTTTAAATACACATGTTAATTTTTTGGTGATGGGTTTAGTTATTGTTCATAGCCTTCTGAGGCCCCTGACTGACGTTTCCTATTATTTAAACAGCTAATCAGCCTTATTTTATTAGGTGTAAATGTGTTTCCATGCTTTGACTGGCAAACACTAATCTCTAAACTTCAGTAGCATGTAGGAATTTATTACCTGTTAATTGTACCCTAGAGCATAGTGACTTTTAAGAGTGAAATAACAACCACCATGTCTCCTTATATATATATATATATTACTGCAGTGCCTGTATTGTTGTAAGATATGTCTAGTTGGCATTATCAGCCATTCAAAACTATACTGATTTTTCAAACAAGGTGGAGTTTCACATATTAATATTAATACAAAATACAAAGATATCTGGTTGTTATGCTTCAGTCTACAAGTAGTTGCTTTTAAACAGCTTCACTTTTTTTGGTTCTACCTGTCCTAATGACAGCATAAGTACCAGATTGTGTGTCTATTACATGATTTTACTCTTTATGTGTAAGGATTTTAAGGCCTTTTACATTCTGTTGCTTTTGCAAGGGCTTGTTTGGTATTCTACTATATTATTTTGATATTTTCTGCATTCTATGTCAGCAGATGTGCTTCTCAGTCTGTGACTCACTGCTAACACACTGAGTTTTCACTTCACTTGTCAATGCACATGCCTTTCTGTCATAAAAGATGAATGTTTTCTGGGATCTTATTCAGCCACCTACTCTTCCTTCTACAGGCCTTTTCTCAGAAACAATAAAATTAGTCAAGATTCCTTTCATTTTTGTTCAAATATATTCCTTAGTGTGATGATGAAGTCATGCAAGGATTCATTATCAGTTCAGGGCCAATTTAATGTCTGTTCTCTTTGTTTTCTAAGCTCACATACATCCTTGAAAAACATACCAGGTGGAAAACTCTGAAGGGCGTGGAAGAACGGTACCCATACTCAGTGCTGAATATTTTGATCAAGGACTTCCGATGCAAGTTTCTATAATATCATGTTAATGCATTGCTTATGCATTTTGGAATCCAAACATGATTCCCTTAGAACTCCTAAGGAAATGACTCCATAACTGTAAGTGATTAGATACAATATAGAGAGCGTGTGTGTGATTGGAAGGGGAAGCAGTGTCCTTGATTGCAGTTTTATTCTTTTTGGACCCCATTCCTAAGTATCTAAAAATACGTTGTACTGATCCCTTTTATTCTGAGGCTATATCCTACCTCTTACTTCAGCCACCACTTCCTTTTGGCTTGCCTTCTTTGCATTCTGACCCCGCAAGATATACTGCTTAAAATTGCTTCAGCCATAGATATTTAAAAGCAGATGACCAAGTGGGTAGCTGTGTCCTGTTTTTCCTAAGAAGGTATAACATTTGTACCTTCCATTAACTTATCAGCCAATTTTCAGCACCTTTAGAATTAAATAAATGTGTTTTCATGCTAAGACGAGAAGCTCACTATGAACTTTTTAATCCGTCACTCTTAAAAGTCTCGTAAAAGTCTATTTCACAGACCTGCAGTGTGCACAAGCAGAAGAAATAGTATATACCCTATATTAATCCCTCAGTCAGGCTACAAAGTAGATTGTGCCTTTGCTTTCTATTCAGAAGAAAATCCCAAAACATTTCAACAGTAAATTTTTGCTCCAAATAAGGGCATATTGCTACCTTCCTATGGCACTTCTGCTCTGGAAGGCTTTGGATAGATGGGTTTCAATGGGAAAAGGAATGCAAAGTGAAATTCACAAAAGGTATCCCACAGACTTTGCAGAGATGCCACACAATTTTACATATTTTGCAGAGCATACCAAAAGTCGAAATGGTCATAGGCAGATAAGACTTTGAACAGTAAGTTACATTAGAGCAAAGGGGAATTCAGGAGTGAAGTCATATGTAAGAGTAAATAATATAGTCAACCTGGCAGCAAAAATGGTCAGCAGGAGATGCTGCAGCTTTTCAGGATATTTTTCCCCAGTTTCCTCTCACAAAAAAATATGTTTTTACATCAAGTGTAAATGTTTCTCCTATCCCCTTAGATCAGCAGTAGAGGAGAAACAGTAGTTTCAGGAGGGTTAAAGAAACGTCATGCTTTTGCGGCTGTGTTGCAGGAGAGAAGATCACATCTCACCTGTCCTGAGGGAAAGCTGCAGATGGAGCTGAGCCCAAAGAACTTCTGCACTGAGTGAGCTGGAGCATACCTCCTACTGACACTGGAGAGGGCTGGAGGCTGTGGGATCAGTAGTTGAGTAAGGTGAGGCTATGTATAGTGTACCTGACAACATTAACTGGGGAGATAAAACCCTCTGTGTCCCCTTGCATGCTCCATTTTCGTTCTTTTGACCTGATTTGATTTATTTTGTTAATGGTCTGAAACTCCAGGATTAAGAAATTACTGCTTTTAGTTGCAGGAATGGAAAGGGCAGTTCTGCAGTTACTGCGTGGGCTGGGATGGAGGATTTTTTACACGTCTCCTCAAGTTTCTTCCTCATTAGCTTAGTAGTTTCCCTACTGTCACCAATGTCTCTGGTTTACAGTCAGGGACTGCCCTTTCCCACCATTGCAGTCTTATCTCCTGACGTTACTGTCATCTCTGGCTGCCCTGCCGCCACTCCTCAAGAAGTGATGAAGTAACAGCAGCATTTACTGATTGTCAGAGATTATATCGTTGCCTAATTTTGTGGGCAGCTTACATGACAGTCTCCAAAAGTCTTGAATTTCAGAACCTGGTGCTTTCTGACAATCTGATCCACTTAATATACTTCTAGCTAGGCATTCATAATTAGGAATGTCCAACATCTCTATTTCACTAATGGGAATTCTGGGTGTGATGAGCACATTCATTCCCTTACCACATTAACATTCTGTAGAAAAGATGACACTTTATGGTCACAGAATGTCCAGGCTGAGGTTTGGATTTTGAGGTTTTGGATTCACTTTTCTTATGGTCCAAGAATGATCCTGATACTGTTTTCTCTGTCTTGTTCAAGAGACACTTCATGTTGATACTAATTCAGTCTACTTCCTGTCTTTACCTTTCAATCATATAAAGCTTAATAATGACACTGATCTCCCTGAGAAAGTGTTTGCAGATCATTGCTCTAACATTTGTATTTGACAGCAAGTTTTAATGCACTGGTTTCTTTCCTGAATAAGCATTTGACATAGAACAGGTTGATCGCTTACAAGATCCTACAAGGATATACAAGCCTGTTGTGTAATGACCATTTCCTTTTCTATGCAGCTGCTTCTCATGCTCTCTGTGGAGAATCTCACAGCTACTCTGTTGAAACCCATGGACTCAGAGGAAAAACCATGCATGATCCATTATTTTAGTCAGCGTTTGATTCATTGGAACAGAGAGGAGTGAGATAACTTGGATTAAAACAAAAACAAAAGCAAAAACCCACAGCAACAAAAAAACACCTGAACTAATACAAACATAAGTAAGTTCAGTGATAAGAACATATTATAAGAGCTCTTCAGTTGAGATATGCTGCCAGCAGGACAGGAATGGTGAATGAGTTCATAATTGTTATCAATTTCTATATTTACTGAAATCTGTGTTTGCCGTAACTTGTTTTAGTTATAAGGCACATGAGTTGCATTTTTTCTTTCAAGAACGGCTTTAAATCTGGTCAGTTGAATAAAACTATATTGCAAAAGAAAATCAGGCTAAGCTAAGGAAGGTTATTCAACAGCAACAAAGGCCTGTGGGTGTTTCTGGTCTTTCTTGGCTGGAAAAAGGTAAATAACTTTTATTCTTAGCCTTTTTCTTAAAAAAAAAGAAAAAGAAAAAAAATAAAAAGCAAAAAAGAAAAGATGAATGATTGCAGGCAAGCAGATATTTAAATAAACCTTGTTTGCATACATTTTGATATTTTTCCTAGGTCTTCTCTTGTCCTTTGTGGTGCATGATCCGCAAGTTCCACAGTGCTCAGGGGTACCTTATTAACTGCTGTGGGCTAAATGAAATTCTGGAATTTGAAACAAGAAAATATGCCTTCTTGTTTATATGTCTCTAGCAATTTCTAGTTATCTGAGCAGAAGATATATATTTTAAGGTATATTTTCCCTATTTCTTCTTAGAAAAAAATCATAGTGACAAAGGATTGGTTCATCTGCCTGCTATTAACCATCAAATGAGCAAACCAGTTGTTTTTTATGGGACTTTTTATATCTTTCCTGCTTATACAGGGAAGTTTCTCTCCTGTTCTCTGATTCTGATGCTAGTCTTATCTTTCTTTCCCTGTGATTAGTTAATGACTATTTCCATTTCTACAGCAATCATGTAACTATTGTTTTTTATGTCTTTCTGCCCAAGGCCACTGCTGTCTGTCAACACACTTCATGTTTTCTTTTTTAATTAGTAGCTGGACACGTAGTAGAAAAACATAAAATGATGTATTGCTGTGTTCTGGAGCAGTAACTGGCATAGCTTTGAGGAACTATTCTGTAAAGCTACTAAAAACATTTCTAAAGGCTTAAATATTTTAAAGCATTAACATTTAAAAGGGTGAGATGATTTATGACCTGGACATATTTCTTCTATAATTGCAGCAACTAGAGAAAGAGATTGAAGAAAAGATAAATGTGTGGTTATGATACTTTAGCCAGATGGCATGGGCTCTATTTTCTGTTTTATGACAGCTCTTTTTAATTATACAGAGAAGTAATTTGATGTTCTTCTATTGCTTTCAAAAGAAGATAGAAAGACATCAGGTCCCATCCAGCTGACATTTGATTGCTTTAAACCTTCAATAACCATTCTTGATTTCCCAGCAAGTGTAACTTCAGTCTAGATAAACAGAGGTAGTGTGAAGGAAGGAGAACAAATGAATGGAAGCATTACCCCTTGCAGATAAAGAAGCAGGTAAAAGTGTCTTTTAAATAAAAAGCAAAACACTACCAGGAAGAAGAAATACATGGAAGATGTAATCAAAGAAACTGTAGTCGTTTGTGAAGGAGAGAGAAGTGGAATGGTCTTTTAGATCAGCAGCCTTGTGACTTGCAAATTGATACCAACCAAGAAGATTCCTTGGAAACAGTGAACAAACAAAAAGCAAAACAGAACAAAATGGAAAAAAAGAAACAAATAAACAAACAAAAAACAAACAACAAAACAAAACCAACCAAACAACAGCAAACACCAGTGTCCCCCCAAAAAAAACAGCCAACTAACCAACCAACAAACAAACAAAAACACAAAAAAAACCCCAAAACAACAGAGAGAAACTATAGGCAGAACACTTTTTAAAAGTGCCAACTGAAAATGAAACACTGTACAAGACAGTCACATTTGCCAGCACAATGGAAGTGAAAGATGCCAAAAAAAAAATTCAACTAGAAAGGTGCAGGTGAGGATTAACTTATGGGGAAACACTTAAAGGTCCTGAGGGTCACAATGAGGAAATATCATTAAGCCTCTGTTCTCTGAAATAAAAGGAAGTTGTAAACACAATGACAAAGGTGACCAAAGTGACTGTGGCATCTGAGTGTGTGTTATACTCTATTCAGAGACGGAGAAGTCTTCTATAATATTATCCAAAGCAGAATAAAGGAAACAACTGCTGACAAATAAAGGAAGCACAAACTGAATTTCATAAAGGAAGATCAATTCTTCAATCACAGTTCCTCTAGCTATTGCCTGTGGGTTAATTTTGATCCTGGAAGCAATAAATCACAGAATAATTTTAATTTCCATATCTCAGCCAGAAGAACACACACACACACATTCTCTGCTCAAGCAGGCAAGCCAAGTGAATCAGGAGAAAATAAACATAAAAGCAGTCTAGCCAATATTTCACTGAATTAAGCTAAAAACTCTGTAACAACCTTACTAGTGACTATATTTAGATTTTTTTATTTTCATCTAAAAGGTTGGATATTCCTTGCATTAACGAGATTGACAGACCCCAAAAAAAGAGTGTTAAATGGAAAAAAAGAAAACAAGATATGTGTGTATGGTGTATGGTGTACAGTGTATGGGTGTAAAGACAGCATTTAGGCAACCACCATCCCAATATATTTGGGAATATCTTGAGTGTTATGGTATGCCATTGTAACAAGGAACTTCATCAAGGGTTTAGGTAAAGTTTTATGTAAAGAAATAGAAATTGCATCCAATTCAGATTTCAGCATGAGTAGAAATTGCTATCAGTTACTTCTGGTATGAATTGTTGCTGGCCTCACTGGGATAAAAAGCATAGATGGATATAGGATGGGCATGGCTAGAAAATCTTAATTCTGCCGGCAATACAGTGTATTAAACTGACACAAGAATGTTTTCAGCCCCACAAAAATAACCCAGGAGAACCAATACCAGAGCTTTTAAACTCATTTTTTTTTCAGAAAAGATAAAGGTTCAGGAAGAGTTTCAGTTTTCATACCTTCCAGGAAGTATGTTACCAGTTGACAATGAAGTAGCTGCATTCACCCTCTCTGACAAGACTTGGTTGCTGAAGCATGTGACCTAAAGGCCTTCCAACTTAATGGCTGTTCCACCTTCAAGTAGGGAGAAAATACAGAAAAAAAAAAAATCAAAAAGTATGTCTCCACAAAACAAAAGAATCTAGAAGGCAGATCTTCTTTGAGGAGACCAGGCTAAGTCCATGGAACAATTTACAGTATGGTGTCTTAGCTGAGAATTAGTTTCAACCAAACATGATTGTACTGTTCCCAGATCCAGGCTGGCTTCAGTTAGCTCAACTCATTCAAATCCCCAGTATTTCCAGTTCAAAGGTTAATGATACTACCAGTATGAGTTGAGGTCTATCTGCATCCATGTGGTCATGTCCTTTAGTCAGGCAGACCAAAGTCCACTTTGGTCCCTGCTCACTATAGGCCTTCAAAGACAGTAGGAAACATCAATTACAAGGACTAAGTCTAAATCTAGGCCTAAATGCCTTTGAAAGAGAATTCCTTAGAATACTAGGTATTAAGTGGTATTAAATTACAACACATTTCAAAAGAACCTGGCAGTGTCTTTTCTGGATACTTCTGAGACATGTTAAGAAGAAAGCCCAAGGCATGGTTCAGCTGTCCGGACATTGGACATTGGCATCCAGTCATTATATAGGCCCCAGGGAATCCCTCCTGGGCTCTGGCCATTGCTCCTGAGAGGTCTGGGTGTGCTGGACCCATGCCATCCATGGGTGGACAGGTTGCATGCCCTTGGTTATTACAAGTAGGATTAGACACCCACATTTGGCAATCAAATTGAGCCCTGAATGGGGGGCAAAATGGCAGGGCTACAGAAGGAACATGAAGAAGCATCTGACTGAAAGATTCCTTTCCTCAACAGGGCAAGGAGAAATAATTTCACATCACAAGTCTTCAAGAGTACTTCACCCTGGACAGACAGGCTTGGGTGAAGCCTTTTCATACCCTCAAGTAGCTTGTGGTCACTGAGAAGTAAACTGGTTCAGAAAGGAAGATGTTTCTCATTTCCAAAATGTTGCAGATGTTTATCTGTTGATTTTTTGAAAGAGTTTCAGGACCCTTAAGTGGGAGAAGAGACAGAAGTGCAAACAGGTACATTTCCTGTGAAGCACAAAACTGAGCATTCACATTCAGATCCATGTATTTGTTTTTGGAAAGACTGGATTTTTGCAGGCACCTTGATTTTTTTTTTGTTTCAGTTGTGCACCTGCCTTCTGGAACAGTATGCGGTTTTGGTGGTTGAAAACGACTTCAGCTACATTTTCATAGGTTTGTCTCCTAGAATAACAGTGTGTTTTGTTTTGGTTTATATTGTGTTGTTCTTTTCTGCAGACAGTACTCATCTCTTTCCTTGGTAAGGTGAACCAGAACTAGTAGTTTTCATTCTGTACGGTTGCCAGTCTCACTTTCCAAATTGCTGTGTATGAGAGCAGAAAATCCCCAGTAGCACCAGTTTCAAAATGGAATATGTTTGTACACAATACTTAAAATAGTTTACCAAAATTTCTGAGTCAAGCTATGCTCACAACTTCATGAGACCAGGAAGCAGAACATTTATGAGTTCTGTTCCCAGTAAATTTCTCAGAAATATCTGCTATAGGTTTGGCAATCGTACATTGGCAATAACAGAGAAGAAAAAAAAAACAAAAAAAACCAGAACATATTCATTCTTGACCCATCAGTGTGAAACTGCCCTGAAAAGGCATGGTGTTTTTGCATATTTGAAAAAAAATCATTCAAACTGGAATAAATGTAGGGAATGTCTCCTAGGGCATTCCTGTCCTATGAGAGGAGGCAATTGTAGTAAAAATAAAGTTGACTCTGTGTCTGATCTAAGTATTTATCAAGGAATAAATACTTGTAACTGGATGATATTTCAGCTGGAAAGACAAAGCATAAAACCAGAAGAAAAAAAAAACATAAAACCAGAAAGTCAGCATGAATTCGCTTAAGCTAGGAATTGGAAGAAATACTCTAAAACAGGGGAATAAGGTTCTGCTACAGCTTTTCTGGGAACCGGAACAGCAAAACAACCTAAGTAATTAGCATTGTTTTCTAAAAAATTAGAGTTATATGAGTAACCTCTGTGTACCTACATCGTTCCCACCTCAGCAAAAAGCCCTTTGGAATCTGTTGGCCAGTTTTAATTAAAGCTGATATAAAAGAACAGGTTTATATTCCTACAGCTTTCATGAAACTAGGGGCAATGTAGAGTGGAGAGAACCCACGTGAGAACCAACTGAGGGAAAGGCTTTTGTGTGACCTTCTCAGTCACCGGCGTGTGTTGGGCTCACTAGGGTGTTTGAATACCTTATGAATGCTCACCCATGGAAAAAGCATTGAGCAGAGCTCACATTTTCTCAAACACAGAAACCTCAAACTATGTAGGAAACCAGGTTTCCGTAGTTCCTGTGGTCACAGAACTACATTTCTAACACTGGAGCCCGATACATGGTGAAAGGGGTGAAAAATGCCTCNGTTACAAATCTGTCCCCATCTGGATGTAGTGGTTATTTCAAAAACACTGAAACTTTTATGAGCTTTGTACTGTACTGAAAAATCACAGATAGAGGAGAAACCACCCCTTTGGTGGTTTTATGTTTCACAATTATGAAATATTTCTGTGGCAACTTCAACAATAGCTTTCATGGAACAGGAAAAACAGTTTATTTTTAGGTGCTCATTTGATATATCCTATCCCTTAGGGCTGTGCCTATTTCCTCTCTTAATAAACCTCATCCATCTCACCAAAATGATGGACACCCTAACTTCATCGCTGGCTGAATCCATTCTAAAGCAGACAACAAGCAGTTTCCCAAGGTTCTAAATTCACAAGCGCTCTCTGTATTTTGCCTAAGGAGGTTGGACTTGTACAGACAGAGGTGGGTGCAAGGAAGGGATCCCTCCCATTTCCAACCCATTCCCAAGAGAGGCCCAAGAAGTTGGGTTAAGTTGTTTTCCCATGGCTTGGTGACAGATGTTCCAGTGGGCATTGTCTGATACCCAGTGGCCAGCCATCGTCAGAGGGGCAGGGGAAACATACTTGTAGCATTACAAATTTACTTGCTGTCAGCCCTGAAAACCCTTNTAGGGTGTTTGAATACCTTATGAATGCTCACCCATGGAAAAAGCATTGAGCAGAGCTCACATTTTCTCAAACACAGAAACCTCAAACTATGTAGGAAACCAGGTTTCCGTAGTTCCTGTGGTCACAGAACTACATTTCTAACACTGGAGCCCGATACATGGTGAAAGGGGTGAAAAATGCCTCTGTCTGCACAAGGACTGGTTTTGATGACTTGACCAAGAAATGCACTTTCTGACCCCATCACTCATGCTGTGTGAAACCAGACACATCATTTCATCCTTGCATGACTTCTAACATTACAGCGTTTGTGAAGATTTATCCCTAACAAAGCCGATAAACTGACATTTTCACCTGGATCATATTTTAAACTGTTT
>VXBW01004769.1:211264-222584 GCA_013400375.1 Thinocorus orbignyianus
AGTTGTTTTCCCATGGCTTGGTGACAGATGTTCCAGTGGGCATTGTCTGATACCCAGTGGCCAGCCATCGTCAGAGGGGCAGGGGAAACATACTTGTAGCATTACAAATTTACTTGCTGTCAGCCCTGAAAACCCTTTGAAAGCAGAAAGCGGCTGGTGATCTGAATGTGCTGTTGTGCTCTGACAGGTCATGACAATCTTCCTGTTGTTACCGTTTCTGTGTCAGATGCACAGGCTATTTCTCAGCGTGCTCTTTGGCGGTGAAATCTCATCAGCAGAACCTGTGCTCCTTCTCCCAGTGGACTCTAACTCCCACCATGGACTTGTGAGGACACCCTCACAGTAGCACAGATGTTGAATAGTAGTGGGAGCAGCAGCAGCAGTAAAAATAAAGGGAATTTTACTCAGCACTTTGCCTGTGTCAGGCTGTAGGTACTTACGTGATCTCTGTTACACAAATCGTGAGCAACTTTGTAGATTATCAGAGGCATTTAGACATCTACATCCCTCATTCTGATGGGAGTTAGGCACTTCAATACCTTTAAGGATTTGTGCCTCTGGGGCTCACTGCAGATAACAGAAGTCTATGGCAGAGTCTGTGGGAGATAAACTTGAATTGCCCACATCTAAGGGCTGGGGGAAGGGTGGACAGTACCACAGGCAAAAAGAGCACAGCTTTTCCTGCCTGCAGTACGCCTGGCCTCTGTAGAAAGCCTGGAAAGAGCCTGAAGAGCTGGCATGTTGGCAGCCTTAAAAACAAATATATCTGAGGTTAGATGGGAACTAAGGACCTCGGGCTTAGTTGGGCACGGTGTTAGAAATGGCAGACCCAAACCCTTGTCTTTGTGGAGGGAGGGTAAGGGTGTGTGGATACAACCATAGGACTGGAAAGCTACCAGTGGAATCACCATCATTCACAACCAGCTCTATTCAGCAGTGAGCACCTTGCAAACGACTGGAAACACAGGTGTTCCATTTTACTTTGGGATTTTTGCTCCATTTTGTTTTCACAGCAAAGGAGACGCAAAAATTGGGCAAGATTTAGGAAAGCACCCTGCTCTTGGACATGGGAAGTCCAGTTCTATTTTTATATACAAAATATTCATAATAATTCTTTAAATTTCCCCGTATCTTCTTTCCCTAAAATACCTTTAAGTCAGTCTATCTACGTGTGTGAAGAGGACCATTAGGTTTTCTTTTTGATGGCAAGCAGGCACACTTAAAAAGAAAATAATTTGCATTTTCTCATAATGAGCCACTGTCACTCATTAGTCGGCCAAAGTGATTCCATCCTGCAGACAGACAGCTGCCAGAAAACAGTCAAAGCAAGAGCCTGACCCTGTTCTCTTGCTGGACATAGATTTCCCTTGGAAATGGGATTGTATCCCGTTAAGAAAGGCAGGAACTCGCCTTTAATAAGTATTAATAAGAAAGTTTATAAGATCTATTTGAAGAATAAGAATTGTTCTTTTAAAAACTCTTTTAAGGAATGATTAACTCATAAAACTGTTTAACAAAAGGATAGCATCAGCAACAAGGAACAGCAACAGCAAGATGGAATGAACCCAAATATCCAAGGATTCAAATACCCTCTTTTGGACTGACACGATCCTCCTAGAGTAGGAATAAAACGTTTCAGCCTTTATTACTTATTTAAGGGAAAGAAAGCCATGATATTTTTAAAGCCTCTGACAGGAAAGCACGTCTCCCAAACTGCCTTTGGGAACACCGCGGTTCTTCTTCAGATGTTACTTATCTTTTCCTGCTAAAAACTGCCGGGACGTGCAACTGGCCCGAGCACCGTGTGCCCTGTGCCCTGTACCCTGGCCAGTGCAGAGGGAGATACCTCCGGGCAGCCCCACCAAACGGAGGGGATCCAGGCCTCCTGGAGCCCTTCAGAGTGGTAGCCCCCCAACTTCTGCCAAACCACTGGAGCAAGGACCGCGTCCCTGAGTCCCGGGAAGGCGACATGGCACCAGGGGCAGCCCCGTCACCGTCGGGGGAGACACTCGGGTGACCGAGGCTTTGGAAGTCATCTGCATTAAACCTGGGGGCGAGGGATGGGGAAGCGGGGGGAGAAGACAGGAAGAGGCTCTTAATCCCTGGTGTCTTTGTTCCGGCTTGCACGCATCGGAAGCAGGGCTGAAGCCGTGTGATCGCTTTTTATGGAAAAGGAAAGACATTTGCAGGCACTTTGGAGCATCCTGGCCGCCTCGGCGGGGCTGGAGGCACGGTGAGGGGCACCCGGGACCGGCCGGGACGGCCGCGCCGCTCCCCCCACTCCGCCTGGTGCATCATGCATCACCTCCAGCCCCCAGCGAACACCAGCTTTTCTTTTCTCTCTCTCTCTCCTTCTTTTTTTCCCCCCTCTTTTTCTCTTTTTTTTACCCCCAAAGATCAAAAGCTCCTTGCTGCTGCAAAAGGACTATTTTCTCAGGCGTCCTTCCCCACCACGGCTTTGTGAAAAGGACAATAGACTCCTGTGTCAGTGTTGTTGGCACCAGCCTTGCATAATACAGGAAGCAGCATTTCCTTTCGGGGGTGGAAAATTAGCTTGGATCGTGCGTTTCTCTTTTTATTGCTGACCGTACACACCCCGGGAAATTCGGCCGGCTGGCTCTCGGGAAGGGAAGCGGCAGCAGCCTCCTCTCCGCATCCTCCTGGGCGCAGGGAAGACCCGAGAGCGGCTCCGCTGCCCGCGAGCAGCCGCGGAAGGAGCGCGCCCGGCTCCGCCCGGTGCCGCCCGGCCCCCGCTCGCCGCCTCTCCCGACCCGGGACGGCAGGGGGTCCCTCGCTGCCGGCGGGGAGCGGGGTTTCTGCCGCGTCCCCGGGTTCCTGGCGTGGGTTTGTCCCGCTCTCCCTCCGTCTGCCGTGGGCTGAAGGTGCCGCGGGGAGTCACAGAGTCTCCCGGGTCTTGGAATAGGAATGCTGCGTGCTTATCTCCTTCGGGGGGGGGAAAAAGAGGAGGGGGAAAGGTCTGTTTCTAGCTGGGAGAGTTTAAAACCCATGAACTGCTTACAAAGGGCTCTCAGGCACTGCCCTTTGGCAGTTCATTGCTACCTGTAAAATCCGACTCCATGAAATGACTTTTAAACAGTTTATTCTAACGGTATTAGCCCTTGCACAACGCTTGTCCCAGAAAGGCCACACTCTTGTTGATAAAACATTAAAGATGTCTTTCTCACCCAGATCTCCTCAACCCCTTGTACTGCAGGGTTAAAAAAGACAGTTAATCCTGTGTAGACATAGGTCTTTGGGGCAACTTTTACCACAACAAAGACTGTGTGTGTATAAACTATAATAGACATTCCACAACTGTTCTTCAACTGTTATGTTCTTCATTGCCTTGTGGTGTTCAGGAAATAAATGTGGGTTTAGATTCAGTGCCTGCTGCCTAGTCCTGGCTTCTCCATCTTCCCATTACCAGGACTGAGGAAAAGTCAGTGCAAACTCTGGGAACCTCAAGAGAACTCTTGCGACCAAGATCTCCTGGTCTGCTATTCTTGTCTTTCCCCTTTTGCCAACAACAACCTAAACCTCAGCTTCGGGAGATGAGCCAGTAGCTCTGCAAGGTAAGGACACACATAAATCATATCAGCAGCTCCTGGTACTTGTGAGATTAGTTTAGGCACAGATCATTCTCCTTCCTAGGTCTGTGCTGGATCCTGTCTGCTGGACCTGGTGACAAGAAAGCATTCCCAGATGGGGGTTCAAAGCGACAGATGAGCAGCTCTGAGGCTTGCTGAGTCAGAAAGCAACCCTTTTCTGCCCCCACGTTGTGCTGATCTGCCAGTTACGGTTTTCCCACACCGAAGGAAGCAAAGATACTAATTTCATAGTGTGGAAATGACACTGTTGCATCATTAAGGTAATAACTGTCCACATCACCATGAGTATATCATAGAACTGGAAGTGAAGCAGTCTTTTCACCCTTCCTGTCAGCCAGTTTCATTTTTTAGCTGTTTGGGGTTTTTTTAACACTTTTTTATGCTTTACTTTTTACTTATTTTCGAGGAAATGTGTTGTGGAAAAAACATATCTTAAAACTGTTGTCTTGAAAATCTCGATCAGAAGGCAATTCTAGTATGTTTCAAAGGAAGATCTTTTACCTTCCCTAGGCCGGTGCAGCTCTCCTTAATCTTCCTCTGTAAAATAGCATCCTTGCGTCTTGCAGATGGAGCTGGAGGTAGCTCTGACATGGTTCTGGGCAAACATTGCAGCTGGAGATTGCTCTGTCAGGGTCCTGGCAAACATTACAGTGAGCCCTCTCTTCCTTTCCACCAGTCCGGTGGGCTTGTGTTGCTATTGATCTAGACCAGCTGGACCTCCCCATGCACAGAGCTCCAAACTTGTGCCCTGAATCCTCTTTCCTGAAAGACTGCTTGCAGTCCTGTAAGTGAACCAGCTCGTGGGGCAGGGAGTACACCAACCCTACCATTTGGGACACATGTGGTGTAACCATATGCATTATTTTGGTGCTTCAGGACCTTGACAGGGCTGTACATATCCCACATTTCCCAGTATGGCTCCCAAGATACTCCTGTGAACATCATTTCTGTGGTCAGATAACTGTTTGCTTTTGTTCGCATTTTGTATCTGACTTGTTCCAAAGTAATCAGGACACAGGCATTTGTGCACATCACTGAGTCACCAGCTTCTCTGGAAGCAGCAGCTGTGCGGGCTCCTGGTGTGGAGGCCTGGTTTGTATTATGGTGAGGGAAACACTAAGCCTCCAGGGGCTGGTGTTTGGGGTGGTAAGAGGAAAAGAGCTATTCATTGTAAGACTGGTTTTCTTTTCATGGCCCAATATTTTCTTGGGTAGTTTTCCCTTTTTGACATGTTTAGGTTTGGGTTTGTGGTTCTTTTGCTGACCTTCTGGTTGTCTTTCCCACTGAAATGCAGTGACCTTGGCCTGATTCCACAGGGAGGAGATGCAATCAATCCTTTCATGTGGTCTTGCCTCTTTCTAAACACTTACCCTGGTACATTCATGTACTTATGGCTCCAGGAAAGGCATATATATATATATCCTCCTGGCTTAAATGAAGAAGAAAAGGCTGGAGACTGGATTTCACATGCCTGGGAGATGAAGCTGAGAGTGCTACATCACCACCACACTAGCCAAGCTATGCCAAAAGTAGGTCGTTCCCATATTGATGCAGGTGTGAATGCGTGCGAGGGGGGTCCGGCCCGCGTACGTGAGTGTACAGTGGAAATGCTTACTGCCATTCTTCTATTGTGCAAACAGAAGGACAAAAAATGTCCCTACAAATAGGAACAAAAAATTCTTGTTCTACTCTTTTTTTATCCTGTTAAGTGAAATATTGCTGAATATGCATATAAAGTCAATTGTGTAGCGCTTTGAAAGAAAACGTGTATTGTAATAGAGTTTACTTTTATTAAGAGGGATGAAATCATTGGCATTCTGCCCTGTGGTCCTGACAGGAAGAGGAGATGTGGGCAGAGCCAAAATCATGTTGGATGTGCCAGGGACCAGTAAGGACCGGCTGCTTCCGAAGTGGGCCAAGCACAGTAAAAAGGCAGGCGGGAGCCGTCACCGCACCAGCAGGGAGCTGGGATGAGGAATGGCAAGTCTGGGTGAGGATCAGGTCCAGAGTCAGTGATCAGACTCAGACACAGTCTGGTGATCCCCCAGCAAAGCCAGCAAGTGATGAGGCAGTTCTGAAGGCAAGTCAAGCCAGTGAGTCAGAGTCAGAATGGCAGAGGTGCGAGATGAGGTGTGGGTGTCGCTGCTGTGGCACAACCATGGTGCAGTACAGGCAGGGGCCAGTGGTGCAGCCTCAGTTTCAAAGCGGGTCCCAAGGACAGGAGGGGAAGATCCTCACCTCCAGCTTTCTCCACAAGAGCAATGGCCAGTGAAGGCACTGACGATGCACTCAGCCAGCTAAGCTCCTCAACTCAGCCACCAAAACTCCTGGAAGGGGGGTATTCTCTAGGCCTGAGTGTTGCAGGAGCTCTGATTCATTAGCTTCCTAACCTCCCCCAAAAATACTAAGTGATCTGATTAATTGCTCATGCCAGTTGACCGATTATAATAAAAAATGAGCTGTGGCAAATTATGTCCTCCTATTGCCTCTGCTTGCTTTCTATGGTTAGACAGCTGCCTGTTTTGCCTGCCCTCAAAAGCAGAGCTACCTTGGATGCAGGTGGGAAGTTGGGATGAAGAGGTGACACAATCTCTGCTCTGAGCTCTTGTACCCTTCAGTGAAGGATGGGCAGCAATGCTGGGAAGTTGTCTTACAAAAACTAATTCTTTGCTGCACACACTCTGACTGGGTATAGCATATCTATATTTTTATGTATGCAAATATATATATATATATATATATGTAGCCAAGAGCCTATATAATGTAAGGTAAAGCTCGGCCTTGCTGAGAGAAAACACAAGCTCAGCTGTAGTTTATGACTCTGCATATACTTTTATATGCATGTGCCTGGTGGACAGGTATAAGTAGCTGCCCCAGTAAACGTAATACAGAGAAGAGTTCTCAGCTTTTTCTTCTCATGGTCCTGAAGAAAACTAAAACTTTACTTTGGTTTACATACAGCTTTCAGTGTAGTGGTCAAATCTAAATAACAGCAGCAGCTAAAGTTATAATGATGATGGTAAGTGGGATTTACTTGATAATGTGCTTCTTAAACTGTGTTCCTGAAGTAAGGACATGGGACCAGAGGATGACAAAATAATGGTGATTGAAAACACCAAATTGAAAAGAGAGAGGAAAACAGAATCAGAGGAAGACCTTGGGTAGAGTAAACCCAGTTCATCTCACCCAGGGTCTTGCTCCAGGTTACAGTCTCCCCAGTAGCTAGATCAGTGGTAGCTCCAATATTCTTCCAGTTGTCACAGTTCACTGGGTCTCCTGTTGTGCAGGTGTGCTGTCAGCTGTACCAGTGAAATGACCTATGTAGTCTTCCATAAAAAGCAGGCAAGTTACATCTCCTGGATTATTTCACCAAACTATTTTATACTGAGCCCCAGAAACAATTGTGAGCTCCAGAAATGGTTGGGCCAGTGCAGCTGGCAAGGCACAAGGGACCTTAGGATGGAGAAAGCTCCTGCTGGTGGACAGGGAATGTTAGATCCTTTCTCACTGGCTCTGGAAATTTATAATGGTTTTGGGTGACCAAATGAAATATTGCTTTGCTTTAATTTTTGGTTCTGGGAGCATCCAGTCCTCCTAGAAGTTGGTTGGCAGATGCAGATTCCACAGAAGACCTGCAGAGGGAGATCCAATCTGCTCTGCTTTGTCATCCTTCCCAACATCTAGAGCTTGGGATCATCCCAAAAGCAGTTTAATCTGTTCCTGTAATGTGTCTACATCTCTGCTGTGAGTACAGTGATCAACAGATATATCATAAGGTCCCTCAGCTGTAACTCTGACCCATGCAATCTTCTACAGGCAGGCACCTGCTGTGTAGGTGCTGGTGGTAGCCTTTTATGCAATGCTCTGAACACTGAAAGCAGTGCCACAAGGAGCTATTTGGAGCACCAGTGCAAACAAAAAATTCCTTCCATGATTGGAAAGAGATGGGTCAGGTTGGGAGGGTATCAGCCACTGGTGTGAGTGGGATTTTCCAGGCTCTTTATTTTTGCCAGGTCCTTGGGAATTGTCCAATTGATTCCTCCCAGAAGACTTGGCTAAAGCCATAACTCAGGATGTTCCAAGTGTCCTAATTCCAATGGGGAGTAGAATCCATAACCTCAGGATGTGTCCCAGTAACTTGACTAAGTCATATCCTGGTTGAGAGGAGTCTCCACCCCACCTAACTCTTGGAGCCAGACGTGCAAGAGTCACAAAGACTGGCAGAGAGCAGACAAGAAGGAATGCCCTGGTTAAATATTCAGCTGTGTAAGGTCCTGTGTGCTCGGGGTGTTGTCTGTGTTTCTTTGCAGCATGGTAGTCTGCTGCTCAGGGAGGACCCAGGAGCTGAATGCCCTGATTACTCACCTTTTCAATCAAATTTCCTATTGCTCATTTTGTGTGTTGTTCCAATGAGTCTTGTTGGCCAGGGAGGGGTAAGGAATGCATATTGGAAAGTTGGTGCTTTTGGTCCCTGCCAACTGGATGATCAGGTGTACGAGTTGTTCAAGCAAAAGGCTTGGAAGAAGCCTTCTTCCTGCAGAGCAGGGTAAAATTCAACAATACAAGGTACTGCTGGGGTACAAGTGAACGCCAGAAACAGATGTTGTCTATTGTGAAGACTCTCCTTCCTCTTTTACAGCTTCTATAGTTCTGGAGATTGAGCAGATAATCAGCCTTGCAGCAAGGATGTTTGCCTGATACATTTCAGAGGGCTTACTCCCAGCTGCTAAATTTGGTTGATTTCCTTTCTAGCATTTAGTAATAGTCTGTTTAACAAATGCTAGAAGAAGGAATTTTCCCACATTTCAGAGCTGAAGGGAACATATATTTTATTCCAAAGACAAAAATTGTCCTCACATCTGTTTGAGCAAGTCCAGAGGAGAGCCACAAAGATGATGAGAAGTACGAAGCACTTCTTCTGTGAAGACAGGCTGAGAGACGTGGGGTTTTTCAGCCTGGACAGGAGAAGGCTCCAGGGAGACCTTATAGCAGCCTTCCAGTACCTAAAAGGGGGCCTACAGGAGTGATGGGGAGGGACTCTTTATCAGGGAGTGTAGCAACAGGACAAGGGGTAATGGTTTTAAACTGAAAGAGGAGAGATTTAAATAAATTCTTCATTGTGAGAGTGGTGAGACACTCGAACAAATCGCCAAGGGAAGTTGTGGATGTCCCATTAAGTTGGAAAAGAGTAGATTTAGATTAGAAATTAGGAAAAAAATCTTTACTCTGAGGGTGGTGGAGCGCTGGAACAGGTTGCCCAGGGAGGTGATTGAGGCCCCTTCCCTGGAGATATTCAAGACGAGGCTCGATGAGGCCCTGGGCAACCTGGGCTAGTCGGGGGTGTCCCTGCAACTGTGTTTGAGATCAGACTAGATGACCTTTCGAGGTCCCTTCTGGCCTGGATGATTCTATGATTCTAAGACCAGGTTAGATGCGGTTTTGAGCATCCTGGACTAGTGGGACCAACCCTATGGCAGACATGTTGGAATCAGATGATCTTTAAGGTCCGTTCCAACTCTAACCATTCCATGACTCTACGCCACCCGCAGCTTTGTATTAGACCAAAGTCTAAGATTCTGGTATAAAGAAGACATACTGCCTGGAGGACAGACATTTGCCATGACCATTTTCTGAGTGTTTGTTTGGCCATGGCATCTAAATCACTCTTTGAAGTAAGTTCTCACCCTACTATATGTTACCAGTTATGTGGTAGTACGCAAAAATAAGATCAAATGGGTTTCATGCAACCTTCTCCTTCACACATGCACTGTCCATCTGTCCAGATGCTTCAGCCTTGATGATCTTTAAGGTCCCTTCCAACTCTAACCATTCTATGATTCTATGTGTTTAGAGAAGCCTTTCATCCAGTTCCAAGCACTGGACCTTCATTCTGCTTTATGGCAACATCTGCTGCCTCATTCTTCCCTGTATTCTTCCCTGTATTGGTGTCTTTTCAGTCTTCATGCAGGGTCCACATCTCTCCCTGTCTTTAGTGTATGAGGAGTGATGAGGGATTACAAGGGATTATAAGGAGATCTTCAGGTTTGTCCTCCCTGGTCCTCAACCCCTTGGGTGGGTCAAGAGCTGATGACATCCACTGGAGAAGAGGCATGTCTTGCCGAAGTCCTGTGGTCTTTGGAGGACCATGACTGAATGCAGCTATGATGTAGGAGGTGTGAAGAGGGTGGAGAGGAACTCGTGTGGCATGGCTGCTGAGCTTGTGATGGGACCCGCATCATCTCGGACTCAGCACGTACTCAGCACTGGGTAGGTCAAAGGTAGGGACATACAGTTCCCTTAGCTCCTTCCCCAGGCAGCCCTTGCTCCTAGGGGGTCTGAGCTGTCAGGATGCCCAGTGTTCTAGTTCTGGTTGGTCTGTCCTCACTGGCCGACTGTTTTCCCAGCTGCTGTCCTCTCCACTGGAGGAGGTGATTTCTTATGAGTCATCCTCTTCGGGAAAGAAACCTCTGGGTTCTTCCCCCCATGGTGTGAGCAGATGAGGGGGAAGGTATCCGTAACTATTTTATTTTCAAGATCTCAGCTAGGGGCAGGAAGATTGGAAAATGCAGACTTAAATTCTTAGCTTAGGGTGTCACTTATGAATACGAGTTGGACAGAAACGTGCAGGAAATATTCTCACAGACTTTAAACTTGAAAGCTAAACAGTTCTCAAGTTAAAAACAACACCAACTTCTCATCTTTTTTCTTATACAGGATGATGGTCTGGTGGGACACAGGAGATCTGAGTTCTATTTCTGGTTCTTGTCACCAGCTTCCTATGACCTTGGACTAACCGCCCAACCTCTCTATGTACCTCCATTTCCTATTCTGTAAAACAGGGGAGATCACATTTACCTGCCCCATGCAGACACTCTCATGGCTTATTTCTTACCATAAAAATAAAGGGCCATACTGGGTCACACCAAAGTTCTGATTCACCCAATAGCCTTTCTCTGGCTACACATGGGAAAAGTGGAAACACGGGGCTTGAGTTTTGCTGTCATGGGCTCTCTTCTGGTCTTTCACAAAATAAAACACACAAAATCCATGAGGTAAGTACACAGGGAGAAGAAATATATTTCTAGGATGATCCTGGATGTCATAGAGCGAGTAAGACCCAGCAGCAGTTCTGGCAGGGTGGACTTCTGGAGCATCCTTAGCCAGTGCTGCCCCTTCCTGCCTTCCCTGCTCTGAGCGCTCCGTGCAGCTGGCAATGGGACCTGGCTCTGGTATGGGACAGGCTGCTCACAGGGCAAGCTGCCCCACGGTTCGCCCCCCAGCCGGGGGTGGAAGGGCGGGGGAGAGGAGCACTGGCCACGGTGCGAGCAGTGATTTGAGGCGCTGCGGGTACCGGGGAAAGGCTTGCGGCACCGGCCCCAGGAGCCGGCGTCGGGATGCGGTGCTGCCGGGGTCTTCTTGCAGAGCAGGAGAGGGTCTCTGGGCAGCCGGAACACCCTGTGCCCAGGGTTTGGTCCGGGAATGGCAAATTCCGCTGCGCGCCTCCTCCGGAGCAGCCCGGCCGGGTGCGGGCGGTGATCCCCGCTCCCCGCCCGGCAGCGCTGCAGCTTCGGCGCCTGGAAACTCCCCAGAGCCGGGCTCCGGCGGGAGGGCACGGCCCGTTTCCGCGGGGACCGGGGGCGGCCCGGGCCGGGAGACCCGCGGGGCGGCAACCCCGTTGCCCACCGGCGGGCGGGGTACGCATCCCGGGGAGG